>CAUYPK010063863.1:0-38268 GCA_963574355.1 Loris lydekkerianus | reverse complement strand
TCTCATGGAGAGGAGACTCTGTGCCTTGTGAAGCCACTTCGTCACTTTCGGGGATCCCTATAAGACGAATATTGATTTCTTTGAATTATCCCAGAGCTCTTTGAGAGAGTGGTCTGTTTTTGCTCTCTATTTCTCTTCTTCTTTGAGGGTTTGGGAGCGTTTTAAAACTTTGTCTTTAATGTCAGAAATCCTTTCTTCTGCTTGCTCCATTTTGTTACTGAGGGATTCTGCTGTGTTTCTAAGATCTTTTAGGGATGCCACTTCTTGTCTCAATGTGTCAAAATCTTTGGTCATTTGCTCTTTGAATCCGTTGAATTCTTAAAATAACTTCTGGAATTCTAATTCGATCTTATTTGCTATCCAGATCCTGAATTCAATTTCTGACATCTCAGCTATTTGTTTGTGCATGGGGTCTTGTGCCGTTTCTGCCCCATTGATCCTTGGGGGAGTTGATCTACTCTGATTATTCATATTGCCAGAGTTTTTCTGTTGATTTCACCTCATGATTGTTTTTCACCGTTGCCTCTGGCTGTCCTCAGATTTGGGGAGGTGTCTCTCCAAGATTAGACCTGAGAGGGATCACTCTATTGTTGCTGGATCTTTGTAGGAAGTGACCCTGTGTAGTTCCTCTGCGGCTGCTCTAGCTAGGGAGTTCTGGTTGTGGAAGCAGCTCCGGTGTGTGACACACACGGATTCAGCAACAGGGCTGGGGGTGGTGTGCATGGTTCTCGCAGTGCCTGGCGCCCAGTGACTTTGGCACAGAGAGCCCAAGGCTCCAGCAGTCTCTGGCTAGGAGAAGGGCTCTGCGCAGAGGCAGGGAGGGCTCCAGAGGTCACGCAGCTACCAGAGTCCCTCGCCAGATGAACAGGCGAGTGTGGAGGCTTGGACGACACAGGAGGGGGGGCGCAGGGTTGCGTGGCTCCCGCAGTTCCTTGTCAGGGAATGTGGAGGCCCGGTGGGTGCGGGTCACTGATTGGGGTCGCTGCACAGGTCTTATGGAGGTCTGGGCAGCACCAAGCCCAGGAGTTTGAGGTTGCTATGAGCTGTGACGTCACGGCACTCTACCCAGGGCAACAGCCCAAGGCTCCAGTGTGCCAAAACCGTCTCACTCTGCCCCTAAGGATTAAGGCTTTAAGGCAGTTCATTCCCTGTCTTTAGGCTGCTCAGTCACTAGGTTACTTTGTCCCACCTGATCCTTGCTCTTGGACCCTGAAAGTGGAGCTTGTTGGAGCAGTTTTTTCACACAGTGGCTTTCTGCGCCCAGCTCAGTGGCTCAGTCTGGGGCCCCAGACAATGCCCAAAGTACTCCACACTCCTGCTCAAGCTCTCCTCAAGGCAGCTCAACTGAGTGCCAAATCCTAGAACACCAAATAAGTTCACAGGTAAGGCCTTTCCGGTTTGCAGTCTCACTGCTGCTTGTGCTCACGGTTGCAGGTGTGATTAGGTTTATCGAACACATGCAGCCACTTGCCAGTTTTCCACTGTTTTTGTCCTCCTCCTGGGGTCCAGAAGTCCAGAAGTCCCTTGCTGGCTCTCTGTATCCTCAAAGGGATGATCATAGGCAGATCCCACCGGTGGGAGATGCCTGGAGCCTTGTCTCCCCAGACTCGCCATGCCCAGTTGCAGGGAAGCTGTTACTTGGCCGCCATCTTTAATCTCCACCCTGTTTTTTTTTTTTTTTTTGAGGCAGAGTTTCAAGCTGTCAGTTGCCCTGGGTAGAGTACTGTAGTGTCATAGCTCCCAGCAGCCTCCAACTCTTGGGCTCAAGTGATCCTCTTGCCTCAGTTTTTCCATTTTTAGAGTAGAATTTTAGAGCTGGGGTCTTGCTTTTCCTCATGTTGATCTCAAACTCCTGAGCTCAAGCAATCTACCCACCTTGGCGTCCCAGAGTGCTAGGATTACAGGTGTGAGCCACCCCACTCAGCCAATTTTCTATTTTTTATAGAGACAGGGTCTTGTTCTTGCTTAGGCTGGTCTCGAACTCATGAGCTCAATTAATCCACCTGCCTTGGCCTCCCAGAGTGCAGGGGTTACAGGCATGCCATCAGATGTTTTATAAGGCTACATCCATATTCCCAGTAGAGATGGCATTTTATCCACAGGAATAAAACATTATTTAAAGTTTTTATGGCTAAAGCCAACTGTTTGCCAGTGTTATTCTCTTTATACTGTGCTTTCACCTCTTCCCCCTAATTGATACACTTCTGTCTTTAGCTATAAATACATTTGAACTGGTTATATGGGCTCTTGCCAGTTGAAGAAGTCGTGGTGTCTCATTTAGATAACTTCAGTTGCTTTAATCCATGATGTTTTGATTTTTTTGTTAATTTCACAGGATATTGTATTTACATCATTTCCAGGTACCTGGGGGCAGAGACAGAATTCTTAAGTACTTATGACAGTGTGAATCTTGTGAATGAGAATATTTATTTCCCAGAGTTATTGAAAGAATTAGTTAAAACAGTGAAATACCTAGCCTTTGGGACACATAGGGTATACTTAATCAGGTATAACTATGATTAGTATATTTCTGTGATGATGATGATAATATTCCCTTTGTAACTTATGATGGGGTGATGGTCGTTACTTAATTTTCAATGCAAATAAGCTTTTAAAAAAAGTGTAGCCATTAAAAAAAAGTGTAGAAATTTACTGTCTTATTGGCTTGAGAAGCTGCTATTCATGAGGTGTTCTACATTAACTATATAATTTACACTTACCGACACTATTTATGTAGACATAGTCAATATCAGAAAAACTAAAGCACACAGAATTGGGTGTTACATAGTTTATTACTAAAGCTGTGATGTGCTTGTTAGAATGTAGAATTTCAGGCCCCACCTCACACCTGCTATATCAGACTTTTCATTAAAAAAAAATTTTTTTTTTTTTTTTTTGAGAGACAGTCTCACTCTGTCACCCAGGTTGCAGTGTAGTGGCCCAGTCTTAGCTTACTGTATCCTTCAAATCCTGGGTTCAAGTGATCTTCCTGCCTCAGCTTTCTGAGTAGCTGGGACTATAGCCAGGTGCCATTTTGCCCTGCTAGTTTTCAATGTTTTGTATAGAAATGGGGCCTTACTGTGTTGGGCAGCCTGGTTGGTTTTGAACATCTGCCCTCAGGCAATCCTCCCCGCCTTCCAAAGTGCTGGGATTCCAGGTGATGCACCATGTCCAGCCTAGAATCTGCATTTTAACAAGATTCCCAACTGTTTCGTGTGCCCATTAAAATTTGACAAACACTGATACACCTTACAGTTCTTTATAATCTGTTGATTTGTGGGTGAACAAACTTGTGATCTGGTATGGCAGTTGAGAGGACATTAGAAGTAGTAACTAGATCTTACATTGTGGAGAGTATTGTTCAAGATCACACACAAGTGATAGCATCAAGAATGAAGGCATAACAAGTCAAATAGAGAGCAGTCTGGGAATATTTGATAAACAGAAGATATAATAAATCATTTATAACTTTATAGTTTACAAATAGTTCATTGGGTAATGTCATAGATTGTGAAATTATATTTAGATTTGATTCCCACCTCTTATATCTAGCTGTGACCTTAGGTGAAGTATCTAACGTCTTCATGTTTCAATTGACTTCCAAAAAACTAGGATAATAGTATTTAGCCCATAAGGTAATTGTGCAGTGGGATATTACTTGTGCTTACTACTTAGCAGTTACATAAATATTAAGTATAACTCTTTTTCCCTGATTTTAAGTTGCCATTGATTAGAAGTTGTTTCTTTGGTTTTGCAACAAGTTTTATTTTTTTGTTAAAAAGCTTGCCTAATGAAATACTATATACTAATTGTGAGAAGCATCTTTAGAAATATTAATGTGAAAAAAGCTCATCTAATAATTGAGGAAAAACTGACTGTGCGTATGTGTAAGTCTGTTGTCTGTCTTAACATGAGATACTTTTATTTATCTTGTTTGATGTTCCTAACAGCCCTATGAGTTAGGGTTACTATTCTATCATTTGTACTTTGAAGAGTGTCATTTTATGTAAATTGTGAAGTAAGGTGCAAAGCCAGTACTCTCTTTGAATGTTCATATTTCTGGTAGCTTTTAGCAGTTTTGTTTTAGTCTTGATTTGTAGAAAATTGAAGTGTCCACTAAATTTTTCTTTTTTAAATAATAAATTTATCATACTTGGGATCTGTTGGGTCTTTGAATCTTAGATCCCTGTGCATGGATTCTGTTTCTTTAATTATTTTTTTCTCCATTCTTTCCATTATATCCTTTGAATTTCTATTAAATTAATATTGCTGCTTCTGTATAATTTCTTTGTATCACTTCCATCTTTTATTCTGGCTTTTTGTGCTGTAGTTCTTCTGTCAGGGAGACTGCCTCAGGCCAGGTTCCAGCTTATTAATTAACTACTTAGCTGTGCCTTTTCTATTCAGCCATTCTATTTAGTGGTCCTGTTGTTGTTATTTTACTGGTATTTTTAATTTCCAAAATAGTTAATTGCTTCTTTTAAACACTCACCTATGTTTATCTTACAACTACATTTTATTTTTTTAGGTAGAATTCACACAAAATTAAATAAAATTAAATTTTCCCATTAACTTCTTTAAAGTGTACACTTCAGTGGCTTTTAATACATTCACAATGAGGTGTGAGTATCAACACTAATTCCAGAGCATTTTCATTTCCCTCAAAGAAATTCTTTACCAATTAGCAGTCGATTCTCATTTTCCCTTTCCTGCTGCCCTTGGAAACAACTAGTCTGATTTCTGTCTACAGATTTGCCTTTTCTGGACATTTCATATAAATGCAGTCACACTAGATGTAGCCATTTGACTTTGGCTTTTTTAACTTAGTGTAGTGTTTTCAGGGCTCATTCATGTTATAGATTTATCAGTACTTCATTTCTTTTTACAACTAAATAATATTCCATTGTATTGTTATACCACATTTTGTGGATCTGTTCCTCAGTTGGTGGATATTTGGGTTTCCATTTTGTGGCAGATGTGAATATCTGCAGGGGCTATTTTCCAGGACCCCTCATAGGTGCCTGAAACCTCAGATAGTAGTGAGCCCTATGTACACTACCATATTTTGCTGTGTATAATGTGCTCCTGTGTATAACATGCACCTATGTTTTGGGCTCAAATTATCAGGAAGAAAAATCTTTTGTTTTAAGTTTTTTTTTGAGACAGAGTCTCACTATGCCACCCTTGGTAGAGTGCTATGGTGTCACAGTTTACAGCAACCTCAAAGTTTTGGGCTCAAGTGATTCTCTTGCCTCAGCCTCCCAAGTAGCTGGGCCTACAGGTGCCTGCCACATGCCTATTTTTCATTGCAGTTTTCATAGTTGGTTAGCCACTTCTGCCCAGGCCTGGGTTTGGGGGTGGGTTCGAACTCACCAACTTTGGTGTATGTGGCTGTATGGTGTATGGTGCTGTAATCACTGTGCTGCGGGCGCTGAGCTGGTTTTTAAAGGAGGGCAGAAGTGGCCATGCAGTGGTGCCTCCTTCTCTTCTGAGAGGCATGGAGCCAGCCATGGCAGAGAAGCTGGGAGCAAGCCTAAGTGGCAAGTGAGAGTGGTCTGGGTGACCTGAGGGCCCAGCCTCCCCTAACTGTCCCCTCCCATACTATCCTCATCATCACGTCTCTGGTATCCATTCCCACCTGTTTGTTGGTGGGAACATGGCCACAGCTGCTCTGTTGAGAACTGCAACAGGCTTATTTCCTAGGAAGCTGGTGTGAGAGGTCAGGCTTCTGATAGATCCCTGCTTTATGCTGAGGGATAAAGCATCCCTGATGATAGCCCAGTGAAGTATTCTTCATTTACAGTTCTGTTTAGTGAGTAGACTGTGACCTCCTGGAGCCATCCAGACCTGAGGCAGTCAGTAACATCAGAATGAATGACACTAGACTTTCCCAAATTTGTAAATACTACAACCACTCAGGTGACTGTTTAAAATGAGACTCCTGAACCACACCCAAATACATTGAATCAGTTCTCTACGGGAAGGGGCTGGGCATCTGTTCTGTTAACAAGCATTCTAGATTGTTCTTTATATAGGAAAATTTGGGAAATTATACCAACTCAATACCTAGGGGTACAGACAAATCATAGGCTCAGAATTACAATCTGTGGGCTCTGGTATCCCTGAGCTTTCATGCTTTGTTGCCAGGTACCCTCACAGATAGAAACTTCATGGGGACTAAAGCCCAAGGTTACAAAGGCAGGCTACTAGTAGAGCTGAGTCTCAGGGTCTCAGAACTCAGGTTTCCCAGACCCTAGCTCAGGGGAATCTGGGAATTTTTCAGTTTGTTGTATTGGGATAGAAATCCAAGTCTTTTATTTTTATGTAGTTAATCATCCCTCCCTCCCCCCCTTTTGTTTATGGCTTCTAAGTTTGAAAGTTTTGTTTATTTTAATCTTAAAATGTTCTTTAAAGTTATCTTGATTGGGAAATGTAGTAGGTAACTCAGCCTTAAATTATATAAAACTTTTTGTTTAATACATTATAATTTGTATTTTTGTAACCAAAAAATGTTGAACCAGTTTATATTCTAATGAGGAGTATTCCTATCATTAAATTTTCTCTTGTATTGAGTATAATCATTTTTGAAATGCTTTACATTTTTTACACCAGAAATGATTTTCAGTGTTACTTTTTGTTTCTTTTTAAAAGTCCTTAAGATTGTTGGATGAAGAAGAAGCAACTGACAATGATTTAAGAGCAAAATTCAAGGAACGATGGCAAAGGACACCATCCATTGACCTCTATAAGCCATTAAGAGCAGGTAAAAATGTGCATAAATGACTTTCACACAAATTTGGATCTGTTTTCTTTTCTTTTTTGCTTGATTAAATTAGGCTCAGTTGTAAACTTACTGTTTTTACTGAAATTGGGTGCTATTATGAAAACCCAGGTGTTTTTCCTCAGCTTAATAAAAAGACTAAAAAGTAACAAAAGTAACCCACACTCATTGTAAGAAATTCAGGTTCTTAAAGAAGAGTATAATGTGAAAATTAAATTTATCTTCTAACTTTCACTTTCTTTTCTAAGTCCTGTACGTGTTCTGAAATTAAATGAGCTCATATTGTATGCATGGTTTTGTAATTTTACTTACCCAGATGTTAATAAATGAGCTTTAACAGTTACTTTGAAGCCAAATTTATGCTTTTAAAGACTTTTGATTATTAAGATTTTGTGCTTATTAAGATAAATGCTATCTTCGTAGTGGCTGGAGATTTGTTTTTTTTATCTCTGTAAAAGGAATGCATGCTATTTTTTTTTTTTTTTTTTGAGTCCAAGTTTCAAGCTGTTGTCCTGGGTAGAGTGTCATGGCATCACAGCTCACAGCAACCTCCAACTCTTGGGCTTACACGATTCTCTTGCCTCAGCCTCCCAAAGTAGCTGGGCCTATAGGTGCCTGCCACAACGCCCGGCTGTTTTTTGGTTGCATTGTCATTGTTGCTTAGCAGACTCAGGCTGGGTTTGAACCTGCCACCCTAGGTGTATATGGCCGCCAGGAGCATATGCTGTTCAGATTTTTCTATGAAATATATCTATTCTTTTAAGTCAAGTTGATCTTTTGAGAGAAGAATATTTTTAAAATAAGTTATACCAATTTTTGGAGTGAATGATTTCTATATTCAGGAAAAGATTTAGACTAATGTTAGTTAGGTTTTATTTGGCAGACAGTAACCACCAAACGTATTTTAGGGTATGTTTGTGTTTTTGATTTTATATATGATTTTGTCACTTTTCCAAAAACAAAAATGCAAAGACTGACAGGAACTGAGTTTTTATTATGCATTTGGGCTTGTAGAAGGGGAAGATAAGTAAAGTTAGAGACCAGAACTGAAAGTACAACTATCCCATAAACATTACTGTTAGAGTCACTTCTGTGGTCTGAAAACTTTTATTTTCCTCCAGAGGGAACCAACTTCAGAGCAGTTTTGGATAAAGCTGTGCAAGCAGATGGACAAGTGAAAGAACGTTATCATTCTCATCGTGACACCATTGCACTTCTGTGTAAGCCAGAGCCTGAGCTGAATGCTGCCATTCCTTCTGCTAACCCAGCAAAGACCATGCAGGGCAGTGAGGTGAGATGGTGCATTTTGATGTGGGTAGTCATCTGACTATGAAAACTATATTCAAGACATTATTTAGAATGAACTGCCAGTTCTTGACATCATTAAAAAATGCAGGAGTAAATTGGGGTTCTTATATCTAAAGTAGTATATATTCTGTGTAGTATGTAATCATGCTAGTGTCTTGTAATTTCCATTTATTGAATGCCTTTTATGAACTGGGACGAAGTTCTACATAATTCATGTTTTTGTATGTTCATGGTAAGTCGGGTTTCATAAAAGGGAAAGTCTTGGAATCGTAGAATGTTCCCTGAAGTGAAAGGACTGTGTTTGGGCAGATACATAAACATTATTCTAAACTACCTTTTACCATATTCTACTTGGACTGCCTTTCAAGGGAAAAATGACAAAGCATGTATGTTAATAAATGGATAATATCATCAGTGTTTCTAATGATGATGGGATGGAGGAAAATCAAATAGGGTTATCTGGTTTGTAAAGTCTAAGAGAGGATAAAGTGCAAATATAATTTAATGACTTATCACCGTGAGTTACGTAAGGTAGTAGGGTAAGATAGAAGTCCAGAGTACACAGGAAAACAGGGCGAAGGGTAAGAAATTCTTCTTGAAAAAGGTGAATTCAGTTAACATGAATCATACACAACCTTTACCCTCAGTTGATATCTAGTGTAGAAGATTAGTCATGTACAGGGACAGCTGTTGAGGAAGTTAAAAAGTGTCACAGGGAAAGTGTGGAAAATATGCTATGAGGATTTAGATGAAGTACTTTAATTTCGGTAATGTGGAGCTCTTCTCTTAGAAGTACTCTAACAAATTGGCTGTCTATGGAGAAAAGAATGGATAGGCAGAAAAATTGAGCATATATATTATTGGAGAAGGACTGAATTAGTATGTGTGTCCAGTGGGTCACTGGAATCCAGCCAAAGATGCTGGGCAGCTCCCAAGGAGAAGACGACTGCATGGTGAAATGTACTCAGAAACTGAATCTAAAGGGGGAACGTAATTGAACAAGGAATAGCAATTAGGTGCTTGGAGGAACGGGGGAGAAAAGGATGGTGGTCAGAAGACTAATTTGTGAAGAACAAAGAGCCCAAAGAAGAGACTGTAGACCCCTGAGATAGGAATACATTCTGGTACCCCCCTCCCCCCCCCCCTTTTTTTTTTGAGACGGGGTCTCTCTCTCTTACCCAGGCTGTAGTGCAGTGGCTTATTCACAGCTCACTCAAGCGTTCCTCTGGGCTTGGCCCCTCAAGCAACTGGAACTACATCTTTTTTATTTTAGAAAAATGTCTTTGTTTTGTATCTCCTCCTTGTTCATTTTGATGTCTTGCATGTGACTCAGAATTTATACGACTTGTGTCCCTTGATTTGCTTCTTTTTAGTAGAAAAGCAAAAAATGATTTGTGCTAATTGAAATCTAAATTAATATACGTTGATTTGTTGATGGTTTATTCAGTTGTGATGTTTTTGTTAATCCTTAGTGGTATTACACAGGGAAAAAAAGCTTATAATCAATATGAAGTAATTTCACTGAAGCTAGATTTTCTTGACAGGAGTAACCTTTATCAAATAAGGCAAGCATTGTGCTTATTAAAGCTAATTCAGATGTTGTTATAGAAGTGGATGACACATTTTATCCAGAGTTCTTGTGATTGAAAACTCAGTCATTTGAACTACTGATTATTAAAGTGATGTAATATTCATGTTTTGTTAAGAGGTCCAAGCTTAATGGTAGGGTTTTTTCTTTTTTCCTACCTATTATCTAGTTATTTATCCTCAGTCTATTTGGGCACCTTGTTTTAGGTATTGAGATACTCTGAAAAATTTTGCAGACTATTAGTAATTTGTATTTAAAGATCCTTACATTAAATACTTGAGATCACTGCTTCTGATTATGTGTCTGTGATCCACTGGGATCTGAAATCTGGTCTCATATTTGCCTTTTCTGAAAATAAAATGACCAGATTTGGAAAGTAAAGTTGAAAATTTCATTGAGAGTGTTTCTTATGTCCCTAATTTTTTTTGGTATTGCTAAGTGCCACAGAATTTTATAATCTAAAACTAGGGTCAGTAACCTGTGGCCTGTAAGCCATATCTAGTCTACTTCTTGTTTTTGTATGGCCTATGAGCTGATGATGGTTTTTACGTTTTTTAAGTGGTTTGGCGAAAAAGTCAAAAGAGTAATGTTCCATGACGTGTGACATTATATGAAATTTAGAGTTCATTATCCATGAATAAATTTTCTTGGATCATAGCTAATCTTACTTATATACTGCTTTCAAACTACAAAAGCAGAGTAGTTGCAAAAGAGGCTATGGCCTACTAAGCCAAAAATATTTTCTAACTGGTCCTTTACTAAAAAAGTTTGCTAGTTTCTGATCTAAAAGATGAAGGATAAACAACCTAGGAGATCTCACGTGGCTGCCCTTCTGTTTGACCTCATCTCCCACTCTGCCTTTTGTGTACTGTGCTTCAGCCAGTAACAAGCCTGCCAAGCTTGTTCCTGCCTCAGCACTTTCGCATTTGATTCCCTCTCTTGGGGGCTTCCTTCCCTTTCACTTGCTGCTACCTCTTTCTCATTAGTCTCAGATGTCACCTCTTCTCCATCTTTTTGTTACTGTCTACTATGTTACTCTATTTTTGTGTATTTGTTTAATCCTCCCTTCTCTTTGGTCCCTCAAATGAAGGAAAAGACTGTTAATAGTTGTGTCCATAGCATCTAAAATAGTATCCAGCACATAAGGATTGAAAAAGTATTTGTTGATTGAATGATAACCACTGGCAACCTTATCTAATATAGGGATGCAATTAATTGCACTTGAAAGTAGTTGGAGTATTTATAAGACAAATACCTCAGAATTCTAATTATATACTTGATAATATATGAATGCACAAACTTGAGTTTATAAGAAAATTTAGGCAGTAGTTTTCTTTTCTGATTATCCTGGCCATTCATTTGTGAGAGCAGTTTTTTTTTTCCTTAATAAAAAAATATTGCCAAAATATTTACTTCAGAGGTCATTAAGAACAGTATAATAACCAAGAAATCCTACTTATTTGATTGTTTTATGGATCCTAGAAAAATGGTCATCTGTACAAAATCATCTACATTTGAATGTTAAACTGTTCATAATAAAGTCACACAGTATCCTGTTTACTTGATCTGATAACCTCATATTGTTTGAGATTTTAAATTTTTTTACCTGGCTTTTCTTAGTTGTTCTACATAGCTTCTCTTTTTTTATGACTAAAATAATCTGAAGCTTCATGTAGTGATGATACCAGAGGAGGCTTTCCCATAACCACTTAATTAAAGAAATAGCTTTTAAGTGACTCAGTTAAATGAAATGTCTTCTAAAAATTTTACTTACAAGAAGAAAAGGCATTTGTGTTTTAAGATCTCATCAGACATCTCTGAGATGTCTGAAGACCAGAATGCAGCTGGATGACTTCACCCTGCGTGAGAGCAGTTTAATTTATTTTCTACTTCAGTAGTTCTGTTAAAATGAGGTCATTTTCATATGGTCTGAACTAGGGTTAATGTACTGTTATATGTCCATTAATAAAAAGAAGATGTTTGTGGTAGTATAAAAGTTCCTTCATAAATTGGTGGTTGATAATGGCGTTTTTTCCCGAGACTTAGAATCATAGCATTTTGGAATAGCACAGGACTCATTAAATAACAATTTAGTCCTTTTGTGTCATTCTGTTTAGAATGCTATGTACCTAGCCAGGAGTTGTGGTGGGTACTTGTAGTCTCAGCTACTTAGGAAGCTGAGGCAAGAGGATCACTTGAGCCCAAGAGTTTGAGGTTGCTGTAAGCTATGATGCCAGACAGAGTGAAATTCTTGTCTCAGAAAGAAAAGAAAGCCACATACCATAAAAGATTAGAGGTTATTAGCTTTTTTGGTAAATAATTGTTGTTAGGGCTTGTGGTTCTTAAAATTCTGATGGTGTTCTTGTCTCAAATTTCTCTGCTGCTTGGTGTATAGTTAGTTCCTCACTGAAGAGGAAGTTGTATCCATGTGAACCATGTTTGTCTTCTCATATCACTAATTGCCTAACACTGGAGTATCCCCACCACAATTTTAGCCCATTATTTGAGGAGAGGATATTAATTTCTATACTATGTAGGAGGTATTCATTCTTTTTCAAGATATTAGTGTTAACAGTGTTCTAGACTCTTCTGCCTTGTTTACTAGCCTGTTCTTGTTAACCCTTCTACACATTATTTCTCTCCTAGCTTTATTTTACTTGGTTAATTTTGTTTCTTTTTTATTTAATTTTAATTTAATTTTATTATTTATTTATTTATTTATTTATTTTTGAGACAGAGTCTTACTATATCACCCTCAGTGGAGTGCTGTGGTATCACAGCTCACAGCAACC
Source organism: Loris lydekkerianus (assembly GCA_963574355.1). NCBI lineage: Eukaryota > Metazoa > Chordata > Mammalia > Primates > Lorisidae > Loris > Loris lydekkerianus. The sequence goes on along the minus strand of CAUYPK010063863.1, from coordinate 25,799 downwards.
TCAAGTGCTTGAGCTTAAGCAGTTCTCTTGCCTCAGCCTCCCAAGTAGCTGGGACTACAGGCACCTACCACAATGCCCAGCTATATTTTTATTGCTGTTGTCATTGTTTAGTTGGCCTGGCCTGGGTTTAGCCTTGGTGTATGTGGCTGGTGCCGTAACTACTGTGTTGTGGGCATTGAGCCAAGTTAATTTTATTTCTTTTTACCTTTTACTAAATGTATCTTACAGAGAAATAAAAAAGACTTTTCTTAATTTTCTAGTAGCCATTCTTTCAAAGTCTTAAGTCAGAGTCATGGTTAATGTTCCATTATCAGTTTAGCTATGTCAGCAGGTAGTATTGTCCTAGTGTTATTTATTTATACATCCTATTGTACCCTCCAATATAAAAAATGTAAAATAATTGTACATAGTTATAATTCAGCAAGCTAAAGGAAACCGTAATTCTTGATGTATTTCTGACTGTTTTTCTACCCTGTCTGAATGCTTAGATTAAGCCTCATTAGTGTACTCAAGAGTATAGAGTTAAACCATAAAACCTAACTACTAAGTAATAATAATGGCTAATCTGATTGAACACTTACCCTTTGTTAGAAATTACATCGTGTACTTTACATGAAGTATCTCAGTCTTCCTAACAGTTTTGAAATAGGCATTATTGTTATTCTTATTTTGCAGATGAGAAAATTGAGTTTCCAGGTGGTAAACTGCCCTTAGTTGCACAGTAACTTAAGTCTATTATGCCAACTAAGGGAGTATAGTCAGAATAGAAATATTTTTCTATGTAATTATGTTTCATTTTGATAGACAATTAGTTCATTTATATCTGTATTTAAGTTTTGATTTAATTTTATTTTTTGAATGTGTAAAAAATACTCATGATTCAAAAGGTGCATGCAGAGATATTTCATTCCTGTTCTTTCCACCGCCTTTTGGTATACTGCCTATAAGTAGCCATATTCATTAGTTTCTTGTTTATCCTTACTGCTTTTCTTTTTACAAAATGATACATGTGCATACATACATACATATGTATGTGTTATATCTTTATATTCTGATTTCTCTTTTACCCAAGATAGGGTATATTATATAAGATGTTTGCACCTTTTAAAAAATGTAACAGTACATATTAGAAGTCACTTGAAAACAAAATTTTTATCCACATTGACTAATATCAAGTTCCACTAGGTCCTTAAACAGACTTTGTCATGCCCACCCAGGTATCATTCTTTCTTTTATTCCTTCTTTTTAGAGTCTCCTCAGTTTCATGCTTCTGGAACCTCTGGGAATTGTATTTCTTTCTCTTGTCCACACACACACTCATTTTCTTTTCTTCTATTTTTAAAAGTAGACTCTGATGTTAAGATTAGGACTCTTAAGAGATATGGGTGGTAAATAGAGGCCAAAAGGGAAGTTCACCTAAATTTAGAAGAAACCTTAGTCTTTTCCTCACATCTTTGGTCTTCCAAAGGATTGTTACTCGGGACATTCCTGTCAAGGGGCTAATTAGGATGGTGGAAGAAAGAGTAGGAATTCTTAGAAATAGGCAGTTGGTGGGGAGATCCACTGGAGTTGGAATCGCTGCTGGTAAGAAGAAGGGGTTCATAGATGTTCCCTTCTTTGTCTTTTCCCCGACTTTCTGTGAACATCATGGGACAAGCAGAATAGGGGGTTGGAGTTGGTGTTCTCTTTGGTGCTAGCACAGGGTGAAGAGATGTGAGTGAAAGGAACAGCTTGAAAGTGGCATCAGAGGGCAGTTGAACACTGTTATTAAAAGGGGTGTTTATGAATCCTGTGGGTGGAAGTCAGAGGCTGTCTGGACTGAATACAACAGATACAACTTTTAGTGATGTGAAGAGAGATACAAGAACCCCTTTTCCTTCTTCCTCTACCAGCATATAAAACAAACGTGTGGTATATAGCTTTCTATCTGTATCTCTTACTGTATTTCTTCTTTAATCTAGCATGCTGTCACTGTATTTATTGCCATATATCTCTGTTTTCTAGTATCTTCATCTAGGCAAAAGACAGTATCTACTTACTTGACAAAATTATACCCTCCTCTACTTCACAGCCATGACAGAGAGGCAGTATAGTGTAGAGTGGGTAGGAGATTGGCTTTGGAGCGAGTTAGTCTTAGGTCTCAAATTTTACCTCCTCCACTTAGCTATGTAACCGTGTTACTTAATTTTTCTGAGACTCAATATCCTCATCTTTGAAATGCAGGTAAAGAATTTATACTCTATAGGGGTGTTGTAAACTGTATTTCTTTTTTTTTTTTTTTTTTTTTTGAGACAGAGTCTCAAGCTTGTTGCCCTGGGTAGAGTGCTGTGGCATCACAGCTCACAGCAACCTCCAACTCCTGAGCTTAAGCGATTCTCTTGCCTCAGCCTCCCAAATAGCTGGGACTATAGGCGCCAGCCGCAATGGCTGGCTATTTTTTGGTTGTAGTTGTCATTGTTGTTGGCAGGCCCAGGCTGGATTTGAACCTACCAGCTCTGGTGTTATGTGGCTAGCACCTTAGCTGCTTGAGCTACAAGGGCTGAGCCTGTAAACTGTATTGATGAAATATGTAGAACAATACTTGATACATAATAAGTATTCAGAAATTTGTAGGTGTTGCGCTGTTATTAATTTTGCTATTGTTATAGTCTGAGTCAGCTGAAGATACAATGTCTATATCTAAATAAATTTGAGGCACAATTTATTTTTGGCTCTCTGAGAAATCATCACTCTGTGACCTGGAATGAAGCCTTATTTATTTATTTATTTATTTATTTATCTTTTGAGGCAGAGTCTCACTATGTTGCCTTCATTAGAGTGCTGTGGTGTCACAGCTCATAGCAACCTCCAACTCCTGAACTTATGCGATTCTCTTGCCTCAGCCTCCCAAGTAGCTGGGACTACAGGCTCCTAACCCAGTGCCTGGCTATTTTTTGTTGCAGTTGTCATTGTTGTTTAGTTGGCCTAGGCTGGGTTCGAACCTGCCACCCTCCGTGCGTGTGGTCAGTGCCATAACCATTGTGCTAGGGACACTGAGATGAAGCTTCATTTATTTCCTTCTTGACACTGGTTTCTAGCTTTTTTTTTTTTTTTTGTTGGTGTTGCAATTAAACTAAAGTGTTTTTTTTTTTTATTGTTTAGGTTGTAAATGTCTTAAAATCATTGTTGACAAATCTTGATGAAGTAAAGAAGGAAAGAGAAGGTTTGGAGAAGGACCTGAAATCAGTGAATTTTGACATGACAAGCAAGTTTTTGACAGCTCTGGCTCAAGACGGTGTGATAAATGAAGAAGCTCTTTCTGTTACTGAACTGGATCGAGTCTATGGAGGTCTTACAGCTAAAGTCCAAGAGTCTCTAAAGAAACAGGAGGGACTTCTTAAAAGTATTCAGGTGAAATTACGTATTTGATAAGATACGTGTTTTAAAAGTTACAGAAAGGGTATGCCTAGACTAACCCTATGCTCATTTAGGAAAATGACATTGGTGAATATCTATAGTTAAGAGTGGAACACAATACATGTATATTTTGCAAAATTTAACTTAGCATATTTGTTTTATTTAAATTTATGAAGCAATGCCACATTTCTGTGGCTAAAATGTTGCATGTTGCTTGGAAGCGTTTGATGCTCCAGATATTTTGGGTTTTTTCAAGTTTTTGAGAACTTTGTTTTTTTTTGCTGTATGAGGAGAAAATAAAAATTAGTCGGAGTTACTGATGCCTACAATTATAAGGCTAACATATAGACATTAGTTGTTTTTTAAAAATAATGCAAAATAAATGTGTTTAGATGTTTGAATATGTTTGAAGTTGGTCAGTCATTGTATTTATAAATAAATTTATAAGTATTTGTATTTCTTAGTTTGGAATAATGACTTGAAATTTTCTCCTTTTACTGGGTAATATGCAGAATTATACATTGTATAGTTGTACTCCTGAACATTGTATTATATATAATAAAATATTCTAAGAAGTAAAAGAATTTTAATCTTGATTATATTTCTTTCAAGTGTTACACGTTAATAGAAACCTATAATTATTGGTTGTGTTTTGACATTCCTTGGATTTGGAATATTTTTACTTAAGGAAAGATTTAGAGCATTGTTCTGCCTCAAAAGAAGTTTTATATTAGGCATTTCCAGTAATTCTGCATATGTATTTAATCGTATATTATTTTCATAGTTGGAAAAGCTATTAAAATATTATGAGGTATGATAATTTTATAAATGTAAATACATAAATTTTTATTTTAAGGTTTCACACCAGGAATTTTCGAAAATGAAACAATCTAACAATGAAGCTAACTTAAGAGAAGAAGTTTTGAAGAATTTAGCTACTGCATATGACAACTTTGTTGAACTTGTAGCTAATTTGAAGGAGGGCACAAAGGTATGAAGTACTTAAAAAAGAATAGCTAAAAAGTATAGAGTATAAATATGAAAGTATAGTTTGGGACAGTAATTGGTGTTTCTAGTTGGACAACATTATTCTTTGCCTGGGATTTGTTAGCTTTCATGCCTTTGGTTCTGTGAAGATTGTTAGGGGAGGAAGAAAACTTCATAAAGGTGGCAATATATCATGGGAACTTTCAAGGATAAATGGCATGTTTTAGCTGGTATAAAAAGGGGTACAAGCATTTCAGGTAGCAGAAATTAGCAGAGATGTCAGGTAGCTTTAAGGGATAGGAAGTTAACCAATTTGAGTGAATTGTGAGGGTACAGGAGTAGTCACAGCCAGTTGGTGATGAGAAAGGTGGTGGTGGGGCATGACTTTTATGTGTGGTGATTTAGTGATGATAACGCATGATCTGCCTGAGAATCGGAGGGCTTACTATGTTTTAAGCACTTTTTTACCTTGTCCTTTAAAAAGTTTAGGGAAATGCCTATGATTTGTGCTTTACCAACTGCTTTGCTTTTGCAGAGGGCACAGTTGATTTAAGTTTTTCAGATACGTAATTTCTTTTGGTACTTCACAGTTATCACTGGTAAAGTGATCTGGATGTAAATACAGTTGGTATAATGTAAAAAAAAATCCTTTGAAGAGGGGTTAAGAATATTGTACAGCCATCCAAATAGAAATAGTAGTTACATGCAGTTTTAATTTTGTTTCAGATGATGTCAAACTTTTGTAGTGAATGAGCAAATCTAACCACTTAAGTAGGTTTAGTGTTAATGTTAAGTAGTTGACTTTTTTCTTGATTATATGTTCATCATACTTTTAACTTTTTGCACTTAATTTTTGGTGATAATGTTTTGTAAAAATGATTTTATTTTATTTTCTTTAGGAATTTGAGGTCATATTTAATATTAAGTTGTTGGGCTCAATAAGTGGTATGACTGTGTCTCATTCAGAGGATTTCAGTTATTTACCTTTATCATTAACAAATTACATTTAGATCATGTTACTCCCTGGATTAAAAAATTTTTTCTTAATACTTGTATCTGCTCTTTGCTTATAGTTTTACAATGAGTTGACTGAAATCCTGGTCAGGTTCCAGAACAAATGCAGTGATATAGTGTTTGCACGGAAGACAGAAAGAGATGAACTTTTAAAGTAAGTTGTTTTTTGGTTTTTCAGGTTGTACTTAAAGTAATTCCTTTTAAAAAATCATGTAGAGATTTTTTTGGGTGATTTTGGTAACTTGAGATAGCATTTTCCCTCTTTTTCTCCCAGATATTTTACAAAGCAACATGCAAACAGCTGCACAATCCAAGAATAAAAGGATGAAAAGGAGCAGAAACTCTAGATGTAGGAAGTATGGTGAGGTCACAGAAATGATAACAAAACAGTTCAGGGTGGCAGATCTAAGAAAGTACCAGTACATGTAAGCAGTTTATGTTGAAGTGGAAGGTACGTTTCCACTAGAAACTAGAAGTAATAGAACATGGGGAAGACAGCTTGAATAGCTCAGGAAAAACAAGCGAAATCACTTTCTGAAGGAACCTGTTGAGGAAGGCAGGCCAGTCATGTAGGACTTATTTTCTGCTGAGTAATCAATATAGAGGTTGCACAGCATCTATAACAGAGATATGTTTATAAAAGTGAAAAAAATGAATAACATTTAATAAAACTTCATAGATGAAGAACATTCACCAAATAATATTGTCATAGAACAGACAAAAATCTGGAGCCAAAATTTCACCATGGATTAAAACAACAATGACAACAACAAAAACAAACAAAAGACTAAGGAAACAATCAGAGACTCTAAGGAACCCCTTGAGCAGAAATGTCAGAATTCAAGGAAGATGAGAAGAAAATAGGTAGCTCATGCCTGTAGCCCTAGTTACTCAGGAGGCTGAGGTGGGAGAATTGCTTGAGCTCTGGTGTTTAAGGTTTCAGTGAGCTATCAGGGCCACTGCATTGCAGCCTGAGCAACAGAGTGAGACCTTGTCTCTTAAAAAAAAAAAAAGTGAGGTGCCCAAGTTTAGGAAAGAAGTAGAAGAACAAAGCCATCACACATATAAGATGAAATGGGAAGGAGCACTAAGGGATAATGGAAAATGAAGAAAACACAGGAGCATAAAGTAGAAATGAGGAAATTAACCAGTCTCTGCTTGTCATCTGATTTTTGATAAACCAAACAAAAGCAAGCAGTGGGAAAAAGAATCCCTGTTCAACAAATGGTACTGACAGAACTGGATAACCACATGTAAATGACTGAAATTGGACCCACACCTTTTACCACTTATAAAAGTTGACTCAAAATAGATGAAAGATTTAAATCTGAGACATGAAACAACAAAATCTTATAAGAAAGTGTGGGAAAAATGCTTGATGATGTTGGACTGAGGAAAGATTTTATGACAGACTTCAGTGGCAATTTGCAACAACAAAAATAAACAAATGGGTCTTAAGCTGAAAAGTTCTGCACAGCTAAGGACGCAGCAAGCAAAGTAAAAAGATAACCTTCAAATGGGAAAAGATATTTGCATGGTATGAGTCTGACACAGCATAGATAACTAGAATTTATAGAGAACTCAAATTAATTAATAGAAAAAGAGCAAACAGTCCCATCTACCTCTGGGCAAGACATATGAATAGAACTTTCTCTGACCAAGACAGACAAATGGCTAACAAGCATTTGAAAAAATGCGCATTGTCCCTGATTGTCAGAGAAATGCAAATCAAAACCACCCTGAGATATCACCTAACCCCAGGGAGAATAGCCCACATCATAAAGTCTCAAAGGTGCAGATATTGGCATGGATGTGTAGAGAACTTTCACACTGCTGGTGAGACTGCAAACTAATACAACCTTTTTGGTAGGAAATATGGAGAATCCTCAGAGAACTCAAATTAGACCTCCCATTTGATCTGGCAATCCCATTACCAGGCATCTACCCAGATGATGATTTTTTGGAAAAAAAATCATTTTATCATAAGGATATTTGCACTGAACTGTTTATTGCAACTCAATTTGCAACCATCAAAATGTGGAAGCAGCCTAAATGTCCACCAACCCAGGAGTGGATTAACAAGCTGTGGTGTATGTATACTATTTTTTTTGCAGCTTTTGGCCAGGGCTAGATTTGAACCCGCCACCTCTGGCATATGGAACCAGCGCCCTACTCCTTTGAGCCACAGGCGCTGCCTCTATGCAATACTATTTAGCCATAAAAAAGATGGAGACCTTACATCTTTTGTATTAACCTTATTAACCTGGATGGATTTAAAACACATTCTTCTCAGTAAAATATCAGAAGAATGGAAGAACAAGAATCCAGTGTACTTATTACTAATATAAAGCCAGTAGACAATCTAATACATGCTCATACAAGAGAAAAACCTCAAATCAACTCAAGGTAGGGGGCAGGGAAATGGAGTAGGGAGAGAGATGGGGATGGGTATGCTCTCACTTAATGGGCACAAGGTTAGGGTGTATAGCACACCTCTTGGGGGGCAGAAATAATTATTAGAGGGACTCTTCCTACCAAATGCAAACATAATTCTTTATATCCTCACATTAACCTGAAAAAAATTAAAAGAAACGAGGAAGTTAAAGAAAATGAAATCAAAGTAAAGCAAGGATTCGGAAAGATTAGAAGATGGGCACAGAAGATTCAATACTTGAAAAATTGAGTTCCTATCAAAGAAGAAGAACCAAAAACAGCAAACAGAACAGATACTTGATGATATTTTTACTCAACATTTTCCTAAAATAATTGAAGGTTTATTGAAAGTATGTTATATAGTGGGGAAAAATGATCAAGAACTGTCAGCATCAAGTCATACATTATTATGCATACATTACATACCTTGAAAGGTAATGGCAGAATCCTTTAAGTCAGTCAGGCAAAAAGATGAATTAAGTTTATAAAAAGGTGAAAAAATTTAGGTTAGCAGTACTAGATGCTAGGCAACAGTGGAATGACTGTAAGAACTGAAGGTAAACATGAGCCAAAGATTTTATATCCAGTCAAACTCTTTCTGGTATATAAAAGGTCCTATGTTAATACTAATAAATATAAAGAGCTAAAAGATAAAAGAACGTTACCCTCATGACCGTTAGAGCCAACTAGACCTTTATTTACCTCTCTGTTCTTGTTTAAACAGTTTTTCATAGTACCTTCCTCCACCCCTAAGAAAGAGCAGAGTAGTTGTTTTTAGAGTATTTCTACTAAACTTATATAAAGCAAATAATTAGCATGTTTTCTAAATTGTTCTAGAGTTTAACAACAGTAAAAGAGATTGATATCTTTGGGAGGTACCTGTGGCTCAAAGGAGTAGGGCACTGGCCCCATATGCCAGAGGTGGCGGGTTCAAACCCAGCCCCAGCCAAAAACTGCAAAAAAAAAAAAAAAAGATTGATATCTTCCAAATTAATGTTGATGATAAAATTTGACAAAGATTAAATACAGTAGTCTTCAGACTGATTTCAGTTATGAATATGGATGTGAAAGTGCTAAATAAAGTACTTGCCAATTATCACCAATAAGTTAGAAAAGTATCATGATTAAGGGGAGGAAGGGACATTTATTCTAGTAATGTAGTGATTCAGTATTTAAGAGAAAAAGATACTGATTTTTCTTCATATATGAGGCAAAAGCACTGGAGAGATTAAGTGTTCTGATACTGAATAAAATAGGAGTAGCTAGATGCTTCCTCAACACAAAAGATACATATTTCTGCCCTAAATTCAGAATTGTGGTTAGGAGGTGGCGGGTGTTTGGTGACAGACACTATAAATGGACTCCTTAAAGTCAAGAACAGTCAAGAATACTGTCAACACTATTACTTAATATTACACTGGCAGTACTCACCAGGACAGTTAGACTAGAGAAAGAAATTAGAAATAAAAAATTTGGAAAGGAGGAGGTAAAGCTGCCACTATTTATGCAGACTTTATGAAATTCTATACTTACTTGAAAACCCAAGAAAATCAACCTCAAAACCCTGCAAATAATAAAGTAATTATTATTGAAGTTGTTGGTAATAAAAATAATTTGTAGAAATCACTAGCTTTCATGGAAGATGTACTAGAGGAAAAGACCTGCCTGCAGTAGCAACAAAAAGATACGTAAGAATATGTTTATCATTTTTAAGACCTATATGAAGAAAACTTGAAAATACTATTTCAAGATACAGAAGAAGAGTGGGTTCAAAGACATGTTTTGGACAGGATAACTCAACTTTATGCAGATGTCAATTTTAAATAAACTTATGTATGCGTCAGTGGGCACAGTGATGTGCACCTGTAGTCCTAGCTGCACTGGAGGCTGAGGCCATTGCACTCCAGCCTGGGCAGCACAGTAAGACCTTGTCTCTGAATAAAAATAACTAAATAAACAAACTAATTTATGCTTGCCTCTCATTAAAAAAAAAAAATAACAGATTTTCATTTGGAATTATACGGTTGATCCTAAAGTTCAAGTAGAAAAAGAAACAGGATTAGCTAGGAAAATTGAGTAAAAAGAACCGTGAGGGGATACTAATTCTGCCAGATTTTAAGAAATGTAATGCTGTCTTTAATTGAAACCATGTACTGGTCTATGATTAGACAAAAGACAGAATAAAAAATAGAAATAAATTCAAATATAAATGTGAATTTAGGGTAAAAATCTTAAAATCAATCTGAAGCAGTTGGCAACAACTGCCTAGTCATTTAGAAAACAAAAATGTTATTTTTATGCCAGAATAAATTCCAAGTGGATCAAATTTGACTTGTGTAAATGAAATGTAAAGTCTAAAAGAGAATGTGGAAAATTCCTTAATAAAGCTGGGATGGAAGCAGCCTAACTCTGACTTATCCAGAAGCCATTTACAAAAAAAAAAAGGTTAAATTCGTTATAAAAACATGATAAGCAGAGATAAGGTATGAGAAACTGGACAATTAATACTTGAAACTTATTCACAGGTGAAAGGCCAATTTACCATATTTATAAAAGAACTCCTAGAAATTAATGAGTAAAAAAAAAAGACCAATAGAAAATTGGGGAGAGGATGTTAATAGAAATTTTACAGACAAGGAAATATAAGTGGCTCCTAAACATATGGAAAAAATACCCTCATTCAGTATGATATACAAATAAAATTAGTCTGACATAACATTTTTAAGATGTGTGGCAAAAATCTGAAAATTGTTAACATTTGTTAGCACATGTTGGGGAAATAGATCTGTATATTTCAATGAGAGTAAAGAATGGTGCAATCCTTGTAAGGGACGATTTAACTGTAAAGGTCAGCATTACAAATTCAAGCATCCTTTACTGGTTTTGGGAATCTACTCTGAGGATATATTAGCATTATTTATTAGTTTATTAATTTCTGCATTACTTATAGCAGTAAAAGAATAAAAGCAAATCAAGTGTCTAAGGCTGGTGAAAAAATAAAGCTACACCTGTATGATGAAATACTATGCAGTGACCTATGCAATTGAAAAAGTTCAATATCTAGTAGTCAGAGTAAAAAAGATCAGAAGAAACAGGTGAAATTAATTTCAGTAATATGTTCTGTATTTAACTTAGTATACCCCCAAAGTACTATCATTTTTAACATAACATAAAAATTCTGAATGAGCTATTTTACTTTTTTTCCTCATACGATGTCTTAGAAATCTGTTGCATATTTTGTACTTAACAACACATCTCAGTTCAGAAGAGGCACATTTCAGGTATATTCAAGTGTATTGGGTTTATTAGCCATGCATGGCTAATGGTTACTATATTAGTACATGGCTTTCGGTGAGCATATGTGTGCAGTGCTGTTGGGTATCTAAGAGTGGAATTGCTGGGCCATAGGGTATGTGTATGTTCAACTTTAGTTGCCAAGTAGTTTGCCACATTGTTATGTTCTTCCTAGACATTATGAAAGTACTGGTTGCTCCACAATTTTGCCCTCAGCTATTCTGGTGTGTGGATAGTGTTATCTCACTGTGGTTTGAATTTTCATTTCCCTCATGACTAATATGTTCTTTTATATACTTATAGCTAAAGGCTTTGATACTTAATTTGTTTTCATTGAAATTTTGCATCAAAAATGTAAAGAGTAGAAAAAGAATCAGTATGCTACTCTGTGCTTTACTGTTTTTTCAATAATGGTTTAAATACTAATGCCGCGCATGGCAGTGGCCCTGTGTGGAAGGCTGAGGCCCCTGGACAGCCCGTGTTCACACTTGTGCCCTTTAGCACTTGACTCAGAAGGTCTTTTCTCCCTGGGACCCTATGTGAAATTCCTCCCTCCTGTCCTTGCAGTATTTCACTTCCCCTCCCTGCTTTGCTCTGTGTCATAGCTCAGCTAACATCCTGTATCTTTCACTTACTTATCCCATTCCTCATCAGAAAACAAGCCTCAGAAAAGACAGGGATTCTGTTGGTCTTGTTCACTATATTCTCCCCGCTGCCTATTAAAAAGTAGTCCCCCAATAATAAATCTGCATGGAATGAAAAAAAAAAATACTAATGCCAGTAATAATGGTTGTTAGGCATAGCAATACTAAAGCATTTTATTTCATATGCCTGTGTTTTTGCTTTTTTATATTATGAATCTTATTTAATAGCTTTGATTTATTAGTTAGTGGCTAGGAAATTCTCATTTGCTCTATAAACATGTTATTTACTGCAGTCATCCCTAGCTATTGAGAGAAGACAGTGTGATGATAGACATATTTTTAAAGATATTTCAAAATTTGATCTTTTAGAACTTAATTAAAAAACTTCAAATTTAGCCAAGAGTGGTGATTTATGCCTGTAATCCTAGCAGCTTGGAAGGCTGATATGAGAGGATGAGTTGAGCCCAGGAATTTGAGACCAGCCTGGGCAACAGAGTCTCTAGACCAGAGTTTTTCAACCTTTTTTTTTTTAATCTTATGGCATACTTGAACCTGTAGTTAAACTTTTGTGGCACAAATTATGTTGATCAAAAAAACAAACAAACAAAAAAAAAATGACAAAAAAGAAAAAATATACTCACTGTGCTTTGAACTCATTTTGAAAATCATTTAATTAATGATCTTTAAAAATTTTTGTGGCACAACTAAGATCCTCTCACAGCATACCAGTTGAAAATTGCTGTTCTAGACCTTGCCTTGAAACAAATAGAAGCATTACCTAGGTGCATGCCTGTAGACTCACTTACAAGGGAATACAAGGCAGGAAGATTGCTGGAGCCCAGATGTTCCAGACCAGCCTGGGTAATACAGCAGACTTCATCTCAAAAAACAAGTTTATCTTGTAAGTAGTTATTTACTTATATTAAGAAGGAGCTTTAATTTTTAGTGAATATATTAGTTTTCTGTGTAGTGACTAGTTTATCTTCCAATTGGGGCCCTTTATGAGAGTGAAAGTGGGGTGTGGTAGATATGGGGGGATTGCTGTTAATTGTTGTATCAGGGCAACAGGTACTGTCTTAGCCATTTTGGGACATAACGTATTTATTTCTCTGTGTATGTTATTCAGGACAGTGAGAGGTTGATAACCACATGTTACTAGAGTGTATTTACCTAAGGTGGTATTATTATTAGAGGTAGGATCTTGCTCTGTTGCCTGGGCTAGAGTGCAGTGGTATCATCATAGCTCACTGCCACCTCAAACTCTTGGCCTCAAGTAATCCTCATGCTTCACTCCCCCTCCCCCCGCACCCCAAGGAGCTAGAACTACAGGCAGGTAAACCACATTTGGCTATTTTTAAAAATTTCTTGTAGAGATGGGATCTTGCTGTGTTGATTAGGCTGGTCTTGAACTCCTGGCCTCAAGCAGTCCTTCTGCATTGGCCTCTCAAAGTGCTACAATTACAGATGTGGGTCACTGCACCTAACGTTAGGTATTATTTAGTGAGATTTGGGGATAGCTTCCAATTTACTGTTAGAGGAGACTTTAAAATTTTTTCTGGTTTTTAATACTCAATTGTAATGGTCTTTTCATCTGTCTTTCATGAGTTTACCTTAGTGACAGATTATGAGTTATCTTTTAACATAAAGTATCTGAGTGTTACATTTCTTTCCGTATCTTCAGAAATTTTTCATCTTTGAAATTTGCATAGTGGTTTACATAATAGATTAGTTTACTCATCTGTTTTATTTTCTATAAACATTGATAATGTACAGTGATTGAAATTTTACCTAGATGACTATGAGTGATTCTAGTTTTCTGATAACTTTTTGATAGCTTATGTTAGGAGTTTTCATCAAGGGACTGCCTTTTACTAGAGAATAGACAGTTTTAGGATTACTTGCCCCTTTTGATATGTTCCTTACTCTAGCTATAACTGATTTTTGAAAATGTTTACCTTTTTTTCTTAGTCTTCAGAAATAGAATAAGATGTAACTTCATTTTATTAAATAGTAGGAAGAAAGAAGATTTAAGTTTTACTCAAGAGTAGGAATGTAGTGTATTTTGATTTATTTTTTCTAGTTTTACTGTTTTTTAAAAAACATGTTATGATACATATTTATGAGGGAGGTACTTGTGATATTTTGATACCTGCATATAGTGTGTAATGATAAAGTCAGGGTAATTAGGATATCATCTCCAACATTTATCATTTCTTTGTGTTGGGAGCATTCCTTATCTTTTCTTCTAGCAGTTTTAAAGTATACAATAAATTATTGATTTTTTTAATAGGTGATTTCTATTTATTTTATTTATTTATTTATTAAATCATAGCTGTGTACATTAATGTGATCATGGGGCACCATACACTAGTTTCATAGACTGTTTAACACATTTTCATCACACTGGTTAACATAGCCTTCCTGGCATTTTCTTAGTTATTGTGCTAAGACTTTTATATTCCACATTTACTAAGTTTCACATATTGTTAATCATCCTGTGGAGCTGTCAAACACTAGGGCTTATTCCTTCTAACTGTACTTTTGTACCCATTAACCTCCTCTCTTCATCTTCCCTCCCGTCTGTACTTCTTTACTTTTGGTTAACTGTTATTCTACTCTAGGCCTTCATGAGATTAACTTTTTTAGCTCCTGCATTTGAGTGAGAATGCGAAATATTTGTCTTTCTCTACCTGGCTTATTTTACTTAACATAATTTCGTCCTCTTACATCCATGTTAGTGCACATGACAGAATTTCATTCTTTTTTATGGCTGAATAATAGCCTGCGGTGTATATTTACCATACTTGGTTTATCCATTCATCCATTCATGGATACTTAGGCGGCTTTCCATACCTTTTTTTGTTTGTTTTTGAGACAGAGTCTTACTATGTCGCCCTCAGTAGAGTGCTATGGCATCACAGCTCACAGCAGCCTTCAACTCTTGGGTTTAAGTGATTCTCTTGCCTCACCCTCCCAAGTAGTTGGAACTACAGGCGCCCATACCACAACACCCGGGTATTTTTTTGTTGCAGTTGTCGTTGTTGTTTAGCTGGCCTGGGCTGGGTTCAGACCTGCCAGCCTGGGTGTATGTGGCTGGTGCCGTAACCTCTGTGCTATAGGCACCAAGCTGGTTTCCATACTACTATGGTGAGTAGTGCTACAGTTAACATGGTAATGTAGGTGTCTCTTCACTACACTGATTTCTTTTCTTTTGGATAACCCAGCAGTGCTGAGTCACTTGGTAGATCTGTTTTTAGTTGTTCTGAGGAAACCATACTGTTCTCCATAGTAGTCATACTAATTTGAAATGTATTATATTTTAAAATATCATCATTATTTGTCATCCATTTTCTATGTTTCTTGTATGAAGAAAAGAAAACTAAAAAGATCTGGTATTTTATGTGTATTTTACTTTTTTTATTGTGTTAATTTTTAACACTCTGTCTTTAATAAGGGACTTGCAACAAAGCATTGCCAGAGAACCTAGTGCTCCTTCAATTCCTACACCTGCCTATCAGTCCTCTCCAGCAGGAGGACATGCACCGACTCCTCCAACTCCAGCGCCAAGAACCATGCCGGTGTGTAGACAATTTTTTAAAATGGGAGTTTTATATTAGTGACAGTTTGCCTCTCTAAAGGATAAAATGTACTTTACATTGGAGGGATCTAGTGGTCACCACCTGTGTCAAGTGACTAACCTTCTGATCTTTTGCAATATGTAGAACACAGCATCACTAATGAAATCTTGACAAAAAATGTTTAACCTGAGTCTAATCAAGTCTTTAGAATGAACTTTCCATTTATAGCAAATACAGTGATAAAATAAGAAACTGCCATTAGGAAACAATAGAACATGGAACATTAAAGGAGACACCTGGGTTGATCTTTTCTAAAACTGAATGTCATCTATCTGAAAAAAGAGAGGACTATAATTTAGATTAAAATAAATGAAAAAAAAATTTTTTTTTTGCAGTTTTTTTCCGGGGTTGGGTTTGAACATATAGAGCCAGCGCCCTACTCCTTTGAGCCACAGGAGCTGCCCAATAAATGAAAAATTTTTATAATTAAATGCATTATCAGTTCATAAAGATAGGTACAAGAGTTTTTTTGTGATAAATAAGAAAACTTAAGTCTAGAGTGGCTATTCATTGATACTGGGGAATAGACATTAATTTTCTAAGGGTGAAAACGGTACTGTGGTTATGTAGGAGAATATCCTTATTAGGACTTGACTGGTGTCATGAAGTTTGTAACTTAATTTCAAATGGTTCTTTAAATATGTAGAAAGATAAGGATATGGATATAACTATAGATAAGGCAGGTACTGCAAAATGTTAATAGTTACTGAATTTCATTGGTAGATATGTGATTTTTTAAATACTATTTAATTTTAGATCAATATAAGGGTACATATGATTAACTTACATTGTTTGCATTTGTTAGGTAACGTCCAAGTTGTAGTTGAGTCCTTCACTCAGGAGGTGTGCCATATACCCCTACTTTCTACCTATGCACTGTTCTTCTAAAGTTATGTGGTATTCGAAAATTTTCATAAAATTTGGGGACTAAGAGGTGATTATAGTAATAAACCGTACATGGTCCACCTCACATGTCCAGCCATTGGTAGAAATAGTAAATGATAAATTAGGCATCAGGAAAAGAGCAGTGGCTGTGGTATTTGTACAAATTGGAGGATTATTGCTTGATCCTGTTAACATTTCTGGAGTACCAACATTGAAGAATGGGAATTAGAAATACATTCAGATGGATTCTAGAACTTCCCATATAGTATACCCTCATTTATTTTAATTAGTAGCAATTTGAGAGAAATATAAAACCTTTTATAGTTAATGCTGACTTTTCCTTATAGCCTACTAAGCCCCAGCCCCCAGCCCGGCCTCCACCTCCTGTGCTTCCAGCAAATCGAGCTCCTTCTGCTGCTGCTTCCGCTCCAGCTGGGGCTGGGACCTCTGCACCGGCTCCATCACAGACCCCGGGCTCAGCTCCCCTTCCCCAGGCCCAGGGACCGCCCTATCCCACCTATCCAGGATATCCTGGGTAAGCCTGCAACATTGTGTTATATATTCTAAGGAGTTGGCTAATGTTTCTAGCTCTGGCTCACCTTTTGAAAACAGGGTCACCTCCTCTCTAAATTGGAGGTGTCATAAGTTACATTGGAGGTGTCATAAGTTACATTGTCAGCTTATCCAGAAATAGAAGTAATGCTATGGTCACTTATATTAGAAGTTGAAGAGCCGTGTCCCAGGCTTTTAAAATTTACTTTTTTATGTTTTTCGATATTGGGCTTATATTAAACATATTTCTTCTGTGTGGAATCCAGTATGCATTTCCTTGGTTTTCTTTATTTTAGTGATAAATAGAGAGATGCCTTTTCAGAGCTTACCAGAGCAAGACTTATTAATAAAGCCTTGTTTATATCCCTATACTTTGAAATTTTGGCATTTAATTAATTGTGAACAAAAATTTATCTAATTATGGAATCTACTTTCTTAAAGATTAGCTGCCTTTGTAGTAATTTTGTAATGATAAAAATTTTAAGATGGGCTTTAAATTTTACTTAAGTACATCTTGTCTTCTAAGTATTAGTACTTTATAAATAGCAAATTTATTTGCATTACAGTGAACATTGATTCTTGTGGAAGAGGAATGTATTTACAGTACTAGTTTTGTCATATTAAAATGAAAGGTCTCCATTTTTATTCTTTCCTTAAGTATTAAATATTTAATTTTACTTCCTTCAACAATATTTTCTAGATAGTCAACAATATTTTCTAGATAGTTTTAAACACTTAATAGTGTTTCATTTGAATTAATAGGATAGGAATACTTTTCTCTAACATATAGTGAAACAGACCCACACCGTTCTTTAATAGACTGAAAAAACTTAGTTTTGGAATAACCATTATATGCTTAATTTTTTAGTATTTTATTTACCAATCCAGTTTTTTTTCTTCTTCTCCCTAACAGGTATTGCCAAATGCCTATGCCCATGGGCTATAATCCTTACGCCTATGGCCAGTATAACATGCCGTATCCACCGGTGTATCACCAGAGCCCTGGACAGGCTCCATATCCAGGACCCCAGCAGCCTTCATATCCTTTCCCTCAGCCCCCACAGCAGTCCTACTATCCACAGCAGTAAAATGTCTGCTCAGGAGCTCAGCTGGTTTAGATCAGAAGGAAAGAAATACCAACCCTGCAATAAGTGTACTAAACTCTACGCTGTGGTTAATGTAACGTACTCTACTGTACTGAATGCAGTGTGTGATTTCTGTCTCGGCTAAAAGCAAAAAGCTGTGCCCCAGTTGCACATTTGATTATACATGTGAGATTTGCTGCTATTGCAGTGGGGTATAATAGGATTTGAAATAAATTACATTACAGTTCATACAAAGTGAAAATGAGAAATTAAACCTGCAAGTGAAACATTTAAAACTATTATATTTTCTACATAAGACACGATTGGGACATCAGATACTTACAAAGATGGATTTAAGTATGGATATTCAAGAACACTAAGCTTTCTTTCTCTTTTAGTTTCTTGATTTGGTTTAATTTCCATTATGCTATTTTGCATAATCAAGACATTGTAAATCTTATAATTTAAAAATAAATTACTTAAGAACAGTTGTCATTGTTATGTTTTGTCATTGATTCTCATTACTGTCTAATTTCTTTCTGGTATTAGTCTCTCATTTTGTATGTGCATAAGTTAAATAGATACTGTGTTTAAATGCATGAATAGTGCAAGTGAATAGGTTCAAGGACATTTTATACGGAAACCAAACCAAAAGAATAGTACCATAATTTATCTTTCGTATGCTGATTAGTAAGTTAATTTTTGACATTTATTTTAAAAAGTCCTATAATGTGGAAGAAACACACATTTGGTACCAAAGATTCTTCAAATAAATATACAAGTAAATTTGTATATTTAATGTTTTATTGTTTGCTTCTCCAAGAAATTGATGCAAATTCTGGTAATAATTTTTTCATTTTTTTTCTCCCCTGTGGCTTGTTAAAGTAAATATATATCATTGACAGTACTGTCTAATTTGGTGGAATTGTTCAGAGAAAATTTACCATACTTTTTTATTCCTTTTTTCCACCTTACTGTCTTAACTTGGTAAGATTTACTGTACACCATGTGTGAGTAGATATACGCCCTTTAATTTTTTCTCTTAAAAGATTGGGCTATTTTATAATTCAGGGAGCACACAAAACAATTGTTGGGAACATATGCCAACTCTGGAATAGGCTGTGTATTTAATATTAATCTCTGCTGTTAGGCTATCTAATTGCTGTAAAGCCTCAGTAAAAATAGTGAAGACACGCATCATGGAATGAGAAAATGAGAATGGAATGAGGGGTCTGATGTGACAGTGGGGCTGTTCTGTGTGAGGTTTTGGAACATATTAGGTGTATGAGCAGATTGCCAATGAATCTATTCATGGTTATTTCTGAATCTTACTGCTGAATTTTTTCTTGCATTATTGTTTCATTTAAAAATGATATGTCACTGGGTCCACTGTTGTTTTCATTGACAGTTTGGATTTATATTTTAAATGTTAGACTGAAGGTATGATTGTAAAAGGAAGTGAATTGGTTTAAAGAATATGTGTGTTTAAAAAAAATCTTTGTTGTATGTAGAAAATATGAAGGCATGTTAACTCAGCATAAATGACCTTTGGTTACATGAAATATTGAAATTGGTTTAAAGTCCAACAGTTAAGCCTTGCCAAAAATAGTTTTTCACTTATTGCTAAGTTTCAATACGTTCAGTTCATCCAAGTGTGACGGGGGCTTGTTTGACTCTTCTGTAAATGGTATTGAAGTTCAACATTCTTATTACTCGAGATTATCTTATACTAACATAAGAGACTCAGAGTTAGGGGTATTCCACATTGCTAGTTTATAATTCTTACTAATGCCGAAACAAAACAAAACAAAACAAAACAAAAAAACAAACAAAAAAAAAAACTGGCCTGAATATTCTCTTGGGGAAAGAGGGCACTAAAGGAAAGGTACATGCATCTGAAGGCCGAAAGAGAAGTCTAAGGCCAAGTAGCCCATTCCCAGAGAGCCCCAGGACATGGCTCAGAAATTCTAGAAAGGAGGCCCCATGGGCCCCTGAGGCACAGCACACCTGTTGTGCTTAATTCTGTAGCAACTCTGACCCATTCCCTCCCGTCAGTTCACTCATTTTTTAGATAAGATAACTTTCTTTTTAGTTACCTATGTCTAGGTACAAATGCCAAGTTTCTGCAGCCTTTGTTGCTGGGTTTGTCTTCATAGGCCTGTGCAATTTCATTAAGGTGACTTATGGAAAGAAGCTTCTTTTTTGTCTATTTTACATTCTGGCAAACAAGGGAGCCCTCGCTGGGATTGTTTTATTACTGAAACTTAATCCTTTGAAAGTTGATATGGATAATGCTGTTTGGAGTTGGGAGAGTGCCACTCTGAGGTTCAGGTATGTTGTACCCATGTTTGTTAAGTAGGTTATTATTCCTAAATTAAGGAAGGAGATCATCTGTGGACCATTTATTTTGGGTTTTAGAATCCTATTTTAAAATGGATTATACTTTAGATTATGAAGCACTGCATAGGGAAACTGGTTAGAAATGAGGGACAAACTGTTTAACTTCTTTTTCTTATTCCTAGTTGGAGACAGATGGCCTGAGTACTTAGTCTGGTGTGAAGTGTGAGAGCTACTCCTGTGTCCCATGGTTTTTATTCTCAGTTAAGAAAAAATCATTAGTCGCTGCAAACCAATCAGTCTTTGTGAGATATCCCTGTATCCATGACCCAACTTCTTTGCAATTTCTAACCCCTCTCCCCAATCTAAGGAATTGCAGGGGAAAAAAAGGATAGATTTCACACAGCCTTGTGCCCCCAACATTCTATCCCAGTCAGCAGCCTTTCAGTCAAAACAGTTTGAAAAATGTTTTCCATTGGAGCTTTACAGTTTGCAAAAGTGCTTTTGTATATTTTCTACAACAGGATAGAATACATGTGTTAAGTAGGTTTCTGTTTGCTAGTAGAAAAAAATTTTTTTTTAAATTTTTAGTATATCTTGAAGAATGTTGCTACAACCTAGTGGCATCTCATTTTTAAAAGGCTTTTGCAGTTATTAGTTAATGATTCACAGTGCAGAACAAGATACAAGGTAGGGAAAAAACCTGCAGTATTACAATTGTTGGTTTAAAAGACTTTAGAATAAACAGGCTGATTATAAGATTTACAGAAAGAACAAAGAAGGAAAAATTATATTTTTAAAGAAAGAGAATATTCAGGCTTTATTTCTGGTATGAAGTTTATATTTTTTAAAAAATCCTATATTATCACACCAGAGATTTTAGATTTTTTTCTGGTTACAAACATTGCTGGTAGTTGGATTATATTTTTATTGTATTCATTTCTCTTAGGGGGAAAATTGTAAAGAAACAAAAAGGTTCCAGATGAATGTATCCTAGAAATAAAAGTTGAAAGATTCTTACTTCCTTGGAGTATGAATTCTTATTTTTAAAGTGTTTATTCTTTAGCCTTATAGTTTCCATAATTTCTTTGACAAATGGATAGTTGGAAACATTAAAAAAACCCACTTTGACTAAATGTATGAGACTACAAAAGGAAGACAATATTTAAAGTATTTTTTGAACTGTCAACTCTATAATTTACCGTGAATATCATGAATGAATGAATCTTTTCCTTATGATGGAAAGTTCTTCCAGATGAGTATTCTCAAGTGCCATTTTTTTTAGGTTAATTTTTGGAAATGATTATCCAAGATTACTGTTATATTCAGTTGATCAGGGAAGGGGAAGAGGTTATGCTGCAGCCATAACCCATGGAGGTGACCAGAATCTGCGTGCTTGGCCTGCTTTGGCACTTACCACTACCACAGGGCAGAGTTGGCATAGAACAGCCTGTGAGCTGACTTGAACTTGACTGGAGCTTGTGCACCAGTGTGCTGCAGGCGACTGAGCCATAGCCACAGGCTGCTGCCAACCAGTGTCTCCCCTGCTGCCTGCCTCCCTTACTTTTGTGGGTAACTAGTGTGGGGTACACTGAAGTTGTCTGCCTTCTCTGCTCATGGGCACTCTCCAATGGAGCTCGGCTTCTGTCAGTTCTGTGCCTCTTGATATCTTTCCTTTTTGCTTAAAAGTTGCTTAGATCTGTTTCAACTTATGAACACTGATACAGGTGAATAAGTTCAAGTCTGCTACCATTGTTTTATGTTTTCCTATATTTTGAACTGTTTTCAGGTTTACTGGTTTCATTTTGAACCCAGGTGATTCAGATTCATTATGTCCTTCTTGTGAACATGAAGCGGCTCTTTTTCACCGTGTAATAACTCTGTTACTAACATCAACACCTTTGTTTTCTTTCTGGATGCCTTAGCAGATTTTCTAACCGAATGTGTGTGTGCACCTGCCTTAGGTGTAGATGTTTAAATTTAGTTATTTAGTTGTTTTTTTTTGTAATCTAATAGGAAAGTTTAACTGTTTTGGTAAAATTATAATTTGTGTAATCTTTTGACATTTTTGTCTGGTATAAATGTTTTGTCCTTTCTGTTTACTTTTCCTGTCTTTCATTGCTTGGATTATGTTTTCTTTTATCTTTTCTAGTTGTTTGGAACATGAGGCATCACCTACAAATTTTGGAAACATTAATACCCTTTTTTTTTCCTTCTCATCCTCAGCCAAATCTTGTTTCTTAAAGTGTAAACAGAGGTTAGATTCATATTGCTAAATGCACTCTTTTTATGTTATACATCTTGTTGACCTTGGCATTGTTTTTATTGCTCAATTTAAAATATGTAGATGTGGTCTATTATAACCTGGTTGTAGCTGAGCCACCTCTTCCCTTTGAGCAGTCAGGAGGTTTGGTCTTGCTGTCTTGTGCTTGTCTTTCTCAGTGCTTCCAGCCAGCTCCGTTGGCACAGTGATCCCAGATAGGGGACTCCCTGAGGGGCTAACGCCCTCCTTCTCCAATGGACACTAGGTGAAAAAGAATGGCTTTCAACCTTCACGTGGATTGGGCTGCATAATGTGTTTTTTTAAAGTTAGTGTATTTTTTGAATAGGCAATCTATATACATGGTATACATTTCAAAAGGTAAAAAGTGTGTATTAAAGACTACATATCCTTCCTATCCCGTCCCTTGACCCAATCTCTATTGCTAATGTACAGAGTTCAGATTGTGTTTAGACTTAACAGCTCTCATAAACAAGAGTGCTGTGAACCCTTTGTGTAAGGGATATAGTGAATTGTGACAGTTGTATGTAAATCGTCCCTGGCTTTTCCCCTCTTTCATTGAGACCAAAGACTCCCATTTCTTTTTTTTTTTTTTTTAAGACAGAGTCTCAAGCTGTCACCCTCTGTAGAGTGTTACGGCATCCCAGCTCACAGCAACCTCAAACTGTTGGGCTTAAACGATTCTCTTGCCTCAGCCTCCCAAGTAGCTGGGACTACAGGAACCTGCCACAATGGCCGGCTATTTTTTTGTTGCAGCTGTCATTATTGTTTTAGCTGGGCCGGGCCGTGTTCGAACCTGCCAGCCTTGGTATATGTGGCTGGCGCCCTACTCACTGAGCTACGGGCACCACTCCGACTCCATTTTTATCTGGGAAGCTTAGAGAGTTAATTCTAAGTTCAGCTACATTTGACATTATTGACCATACTAACCAATGAGGTGTATTGAATCATCACTTAAATCCCATTAGTGCTTTACTTTTTTTTTCATAATTACTCAACATACAACTTGAATTTTTGATTGATAATTTAAATAATTTTTCAGCAAGAAAACTTTTAACATTGGATCATAGCAGATGGCTGTACCTAAGAAAGGGAACAGAATATACTTACATTTAATTTCTTTCAACATTTTCCTTTTTTTTTTTTTTTTCTTTTTCTTTTGCAGTTTTGGCTGGGGCCAGGCTTGAACCTGCCACCCATGGTATATGTGGCCTGTGTCCTACTCCTTGAGCCACAGGCACCGCCCTTTCTTTTGACATTTTGATAGGCAGAATAATGGCCTCTTTAATATGTCTGTGTCCTTTTCCCAAGGACCTACCTGTGAATGTGTTAGGCTACCTGGCGAAGAAGAATGAAAGTTGCTAATCATCTGCCTTTAAGGTAGGGGTTATTCAGGATTATTGAGCTGGGGCCTAGTGTAATTTCAGGCTCCTTAAACACGGATGGAGGAGATAGAAAAAGGAGAAATAGATGGCAGAGTGAGAATTATTTGACCCAGTGCTGCTGGCTTTGAAGATGGAGGAAGGGGCCCTGAGCCGCAGAACATGGGCAGCCTGTGGAACCTGGAACAGGGGAGGAAGATTCTCCCCTAGAGCCTATAGTAGGAAAGTCTACATAAGCCAGCTGACAACCTGGATTTTAGTTCAGTGACACTCGTTTTGGACTTGGGATTTCAAGAACTATAAGATAAATTTGTGTTGTTTTAGGACACTAAGTTTTTGGTAGTTTATTACAGCAGCAGTAGAAATGAAATTGGTTTATTATCAAATAGTTTCCTTGTTTTTCTCTCTGGGTTGTACTGAATATACTGTATCCTCCAGAAAGATGGATATTTGCAACATGGTAGTGATTCCACAAAGGCCATGTAGGTCCAAGTGTTGGCTCCACCATTTCTCTCTAATGAAAGAGTATTTGTCTCTTAAAGGAAGATTCAGTTTCTTTGTATTTTGTTTTCTCAGAGAGCATCTTTATGTTACTCCCTTTCCATATCAGTTTCTTTGATCACTGTCGAATTTTCAGGAAGGAAATACAATGTAGAAGGAAATGAGAGGACTTTGCACAAGGGCAGGCACTGTAAAGGCAGACTGCAGTGTTGTGGAAGAGATGTCTGTTGCTAAATTGATTTTTTCCTTATAAGTAATGTTATATAAAATTTGTAACCATTAAAATTAAGATTTTTCTCCAGGAAAAAAATCTGTTTTTAGTCAAATTACCTGATGATTTTTGAACCTTTAAAAAATTAATAAACTTTTAAAAAGTTTTAGGTTTACAGAAAATTGAGCAGAAAGTACAGAGAGTTCCTTTATACCCCCTCGCCCCACCCTTCTCACTGTTTGTCCCATTTTTAACATCTCATTCAGTGTGGATCATTGGTTACAATTGAAGCAGTCTTCACACATCATTGTTAAGTAAAATTCATAGTTTGCATGAAGGCTCATTTATTTGCCAAATGCATTATGTCACATAGCCACTATTATAGTATCATACAGAGTAGTTTCAGTGCTCTAAAAATCCCTCGTGCTCTACTTATTCACCCCTACCCTCTTCTCCCCAACCTTTCACAACCACTAATCTTTTTGCTCTCACTGTACTTTGCCTTTTTCAGAGTGTCATGTAATTGGAATCACATAGTAGTTAGCCCCTTCAAGATGGCTTTTTTTTTAACCTATAAATTTCCTCTCTCTGGCTTTGGGTGGCTTGATGGGTTCTTTCTTTTTAGCATTGAATAATATTCCATTGCTTGGGTTTCCTGATACACGACAGTTCAGTTATTCATCTGTCTTTTAAAGGTCATATTGGTTGCTTTCAGTTTTTAGTGATTATAAATAAACATTCCTGTGCAGGTTCATGTAGATATTAAGCATTGATTTATTTATTTAGAACATAATCTCAAGATTTTATAGTCTTCGTGCTAAAACAA
This sequence comes from Loris lydekkerianus, assembly GCA_963574355.1. NCBI lineage: Eukaryota > Metazoa > Chordata > Mammalia > Primates > Lorisidae > Loris > Loris lydekkerianus. The sequence goes on along the minus strand of CAUYPK010063863.1, from coordinate 333 downwards.
AAGATGTTTGGAACTGTATCACTTGGCCCTTTTTCTTCTTATCTCCTCCCAGTTCAAAATGCTTGCATCTCTTGCTTGCATCTCTTTTTTTTTTTTTTTTTTTTTGAGGAGTAATACTTTTTCTTTTTTATTATTATTTTTTTTTATTATAGATAAAAATATGCATCATAGATGTGGCCCAACCCCTCCCCCTCCCTCCACCCAAACCTCCCCCCTCCCTTCCCCTTCCTTGGTCCTTTCCTCATAGTCTTGTGGTATAGTTGGGTTATAGCCTTCATGTGAAAGCTATAATTTAGCTTCATAGTAGGGCTGAGTACATTGGATACTTCTTCC
>CAUYPK010063860.1:0-11330 GCA_963574355.1 Loris lydekkerianus | reverse complement strand
TTTTTATAATTTTCCATTCCTATCTTTTTTACACAGATCTCTATTTTTTTTTTTTTTTTTTTTTTTTTTTTTTTTTTGATACAGAGTCTCATTATGTCACCCTTAGTAGAGTGTTGTGGCATCACAATTCACAGCAACCTCAAACTCTTGGGCCTTAAGCAATTCTCTTGCCTCTGCCTCCCAAGTAGCTGAGACTACAGGCACCCACCACAACACTCAGCTATTTTTTTGTTGTAGCTGTCGTTTTTTTGACAGGCCCGGGTCAGGCTCGATCCCACCACCTCTGGTGTATGTGGCTGGCACCCTAACCGCTCAGCTACAGGTACCGAGTCAAATAGATTATTTCTCAATGAAGCTCCAGAAACTTGAGAAGCAAGCCATCTAGTTGGAGTTTTTGAAGAAATAGTCATAAAAAACCAAGTGTCTAATTATGAGCATTGTCTCCATACCACAACTGTTCAGAAAAGTAGTATAAATTACTGAGAACAACTTTTACAAAAGCATAAACATTTCAGGCTAAATTCATCAAAAAAGTTAAGATTGGTAAAGTGCTGAATTACAGCCTAGGCATTTATTTATGAGTTTTCCAGTTGAGAGATACTGGAATTGTTTCTGCTTTTGGTGGTTATGAATAAAGCTGCTATAAACATTAGCATCCAGGGATTTTTAGTGAAATAAAGTTTTTATTTATTCTGGTATGAGTGGAGTGAGACTTCTTTGCTTAATAAAGCATGTTTAACTTTTTAAGAAACTGGCAAACTGCTTTTTATAGAGGCAGTGCTATTCTGCCACTGATGCGGAGTATGGGGGGTATACTTGCTCTTGGCATCGTCAGATTTATGGATTTTAGTCAACTCAGTAGATCTGCAGTAGTATCTCATTGTGGTTTTAATTTATGTTTCACTAAATGACTAATGATCCTGAACATCTTTTCATGTGCTTATTCATCATAAAATTATTCTAGTTTATGAAGTGTCAGCTCAGGTAATTTGTCTATAAACAATGGGTTGTCTGTTTCCCTATAATTGGGTTTTCTTTTTTTTTATTTCAGAAGATTATAAGGCCATACCTATTTTACATAATTGGCTTTTATACAGTTAAAATATATTTATACAGTTATAAATTTGTCCCTCACCCAGAAAATGTACAATGTAACCCTTAGGAGTGAATTTACCCATCTCATTCTGCCCTCTTCCACTTAATTGATTTCTGTTGAGCTTCACTTCCCTGTGTGCACAGTGTGGATCAACTAGTTTCAATTTAGTACTGAGTAAATGTGGTGTTTGTTTTTCCAGTCTTGTGACTTCACTTAGAAGAATGGTCTCCAGTTCTATTTAAGTTGTTACAGAAGATACTAAATTTCTCTTTTTTATGGATAAGTAATACTCCACCATGTGAGTGTGTTTAGGAGTTCTATTTCTTCCTGACTGAGCCTAGGGAGATTGTGTGTTTAACTGTTTTTCCACTTCCTCCATGTTTTCAAGTTTAGGATCACAGAGATTTTCATAGTACACATAGATAGTTTTTTATTTCCATGATATCAGTTAACATTTCTCCTCCTTCATTTTTGATTAAGCTTATTAGAATCCTTTCTTTCCTGTTTCTAATTCATCTAGACAGAGGCTTGTAAATTATGTTTATCTATTCAAAGAACTAACTTTATTTTACAATAATATCCTATATTCTTCTTTTGTTCTTGATTTCATTAGTTCTGTTCTAATATTTGTTACTTCTTTTTTTCTGCTGTGTTTATGATTGGTTTGCTCTTTCATTTCCATTTCCTTGGTACAATTCACTAGATTGTTAATTTGCAATCTTTTTTTAAAGAGTTGAGTGAAAGTACAGTCAACACCATGGAACAGCATGTATAACACAACCAGCACCTGCAAAGTGCAAAGTGTGGGGGAGCCTTAACTGAGCTTTCTTGGTCATTGTGGGGGTAAGGACTGGAGAATATGGGCCTTGGTAAGGCAGGCAGGATCAGGGGAGTGGAGGAAATGTAGAGACCAGACTAAATGTAGCAGTGTTTTCAAATTCCTGAGCACAGTGTCCAGGAGTTGGAACATATGACTATTCCCTATACCCCACAAACCTTATGCCTCTGCCTCAGTCTCAATGGAGCCATGACCCAACTGCCCAGGCCTACAGCAGGCTGGCCTCAAAAAAAACTCCAAAAAGAAGAAAAGCCAATATATGGTAGGGAGGAGACTTTCTTTCTCCAGCCCTAATGCCACCTGCATATTAAAATAGCCACAACTACCATCCCCCCTTCTCACTTTGCCAATTACCCTAGGAATCAAGAGATGCCTTGGGTAGCCTGGAATATAGCTGAAGGCCTTGGTAGGCACGGATGAGGCCCAGCACAGCCTGTACTTAGAGATACAGAAATATAATTTCTATCTTGTTTACCTGGTGAACCCAGCTATAACCCATAACTCCAAGGAAACTCATGTCTGTGTGTGGTAGAGAGCAAGTCCCTTCAAAATTAATACTCTAACTCCAGAGTTCTATGATGAGACACTGGAAAGGCTAGGAACCAACTTTACAGAAGGCACAAGCATTGATATATCTGTCATATCCATCAAGGGAGTAGAGGAAACTCCTCATTTCAGGTGGAATTTTGGAGGGTTGGGACAGACATTATGATAAGTTCAGCCAAAGCCTCCTTTGGTTCTTCCTATATTAAAGCCAAAGGTTGTACTAAAAAGGAAAAATATAAAACAGACCCGTCCCTGCCCCACCCTATCCAGAACTCCCACAATAGGAGTAGCAAAAGAAAAGTTTTCAGTTTTGTTCATTTTTTTCTTTTTTCCTTTCTTAAAAAAAGTAAATAAATTGAATTGCCAACAATGTGGCTGAGCTAGAAAGTGGGGTAGCCACAACCAGGTCATTCTTAACAAAAAACAAACAAACAAACAAAGTGAAGAGAGGGTGGGGCTTGTGAAATATAAACAAATATTGGCCAAGGGAAATTATCAAAATAACCAATTTCACTCACAGGGCTGGAGAGAGGTCTGCTGTGGAACTATGATGGCCTGTGCCACAAGAGGCAGGACTTACTCTATTTCAGCAAAAGCCAGACAGCAGCTTTTTGCTGAACACAGAAACCCAGGGAGACTAACCCTTAATCTAAACTCTGCCATTCCCTAATTATGAAAAGTATAAGAAAGAAGAAATTTAGAAATTTTTGGCATCCCAACATGTAGACCTGTAGCCCCAGTGGGAGCCTGCACCTTTAAGGTGGGCTCAACAGGGATATTGCTTGCCACAGAGGTCCAGTCTCCTCCTAAGGGCTGTCAGTGATGGCCAGTCACAGGCCTCACTATTTCTAGGGTTTTGGTTGTACCCTTACCTTTCTTTGGGATGTCTGCTTCCCAGAACTGCCCTCTAAATGCTGCTTGGAGTCCACAGGCCTACCTACTCTGGTCCCTAGTTTTGGAGGACAAGGACTGATTAGATTCCTCACTTCATCCTGATCCTTTAGGGAAAACCAATCTTTTTGTGCTTTCTGAAAATATCTAGAACAGGAGATACTAGGCAGGACAATGGATACAGGTGGAGATTTCCCCACCCAGATCACAAATTTACAGACATTTTAGGGGAAAACATATGGTAAAAGGAGGAAATCTAGGTTTCCCACCTGAAAGTCTAGCAGAGTACCACAGCTCCCTTCAGTGCCAGAAGAGTCAGAGATGTATGCCTCAAATATAAGCTACAGTATTAAGGACAGTGGAGAGGACACGGGATTCGGCTGCTGGAGCAATGGGATTTTCTTGCTTCCATGTCTTCTTGATAGCCCCTAGAGTTCTCCTATATCTCCTCCACACCATGAGCAAATATTATAACAAGGCCTGGTTCTTGCACCATGTCTTCTCCCATATGCTGGTTTTCACAGGCCATTATGACAATAGCCTGCTTGCCAGGGATGCACTTGACCACAAAGTTCTCATAGCAGTGCCGATTCATCTGTCTTGTCTCTAGTGTGGCCAGACCAGGAGGCCAGTTACGCTCATGGGAATTTTCAATCATCTGGTTGATAATAGAGGTGGGGCAGCCACTCTCCACTAGGGCGTGTTTGATTACAGCCTGGAGAACAGCATCTGGGGTTGAGATCATCCCTCCCCAGCGGGTCACTCTTGCTGAATTAAGGGAGTTCACCCACTCTAGGATTTCGTTGTATACAACTGTCTCCTCCAGGTTCTGAAGGTTGGGGTTGAGGCTGCGGAATGCACGCACGTATGCCTTTAGCCGCTGGATATCTCGCTTCTGCTCCACCAGCTGGTGTTTGTGTTCTGCTGACAGCGTCTCCAGTTCTGCAATGCGTCTCTGCTGCTGCTGTATCACTGAGCACAGGTTCTTGATGCAATTGTGATTTGGTAGCTTCTCTTTGGACATCTCCAGGCTGCAGCCCTGTGCACAGGTCACAGGCCGGGTCGAGCTGTACTCACAGCCGCTGAGGTGGGACCTGAGGTTATCAAGCTGAACAACGGCCCTGCAACCAAACTCAGCGTTGTCACAGGCAATCGGCAGCTTCGACAGCAGGTTCCGCAAGATCCGAGGTACTGGGCGCAGGTGGGCAATCGTCACAACTCTACGGTCTACCGGACACGTCTGTTGTTCACAGAGCCACTGGGTGATGCAGGCGTTGCAGAAAGCATGCTCACAGTAGGATATCTGTACTGGATCCTCCAAAACACCACTGCAAATAGGGCAGATAAGGTCTTCATCAACATCACCCTGGAAACGGATTACATCATACCCCATGTCTCGTCACAGAAACCCAGGTCCTTCTAAGTGTTGGGGGGAGGTTCCTGTTCACAAGACTCTAATCCCCTGATGCCTCCACTCAGTATCACTCGGGAGATGTGCCCAGTAGCACATCTTGTCGGCTACTGTCCGACTGAGTCTGCCTTGCGAGAGACTAGCTCTGCTGCCAAGGCGATGGATGTGACGTCACAATCAGGAGCTGTCCTTTGATAGGTGAACGCCTGCGCAGGCGCAGTGCACACCACCCTACGCAGCTGGGTCTCAGTACCCTGGCCTGGTTGGAGCTGAAGCCATAGCTGCAACGTAGCTGCCACGTGACAACTCAAGTGCCTGGTCTCATCCTAACCTGGGAAAAGGGAAAGGGTGAAGAAGGTTCCAATCACTTGTCACAGTCTCAAACAGATCTTTTACCAATATGTAATCTTTATGAGTTTTCCTCTCAGGACAGCTTTTGCATATCCCACAGATTTTAATAACTTATGTTTCCCTTATCACTTAACTCAAAGAACCCTTTTTTCATTTCTTTTTGTCTTTATTTTTTTAATTAAATCATAACTTATACATTAATGCATTTGTGGGGTACAATGTGCTGCAAAGAACCTTTTGGATTCCAACTTTATCATCTCCTCCTTGACCCGACTATCATTTAGGAATAGTTTGTTTTAATTTCCATGATTTTATGTCAGGGCAAGTGTTTCTGTTGGAATTGATTTCTACTTTTATTCAAGTCTCAGAAAATAATACATCTTATAATTTCCATTTTTCTACTTGAGGCATGTTATGTGGCCTAGGATATAATCAACCTTGAAGAGAATATTCTATTTGCTGATAAGAAGAACATATATTTAGTTGTTTGTGGATAGAATGTTCTGTAAATGTCTATTAGACCAATTTGTTCTAAAGTTTTGCAAAGTCCTCTGTTTCTTTGCTTATTTTCTGTTTGGAAGACCTGTCCAATCTGTCACTGGGGTGTTGAAGTTCCCAGGAATTAGGGTGCTGCTATTTATCATTTTGTTTACATCTAGTGGAATTTGCTTTGTGAATCTGGGTATTCCTGTGTTAGGTTCATAAATATTTAGGATTACTAAGTCTTTTTGTTCAATTGTTCCTTTCACCATTATGTAGTGACCATCTTAGTTTTTATGTACTTTGTTGATTTGAAGTCTATGTTACCTGATATGAGAATGGCTATGCCAGCTTTCTTTTGGTTTCCATTTGCATGGAATATTGTTTTTCATCCTTTCACCTTGAGTCTAAATGAGACCTTGTGTGTTAGATATTATATATTTCCCAGAGACAGTAGATACTTAGCTTGTGGTTTGCGGGGGTTCTTTTTGTTTTGTTTTGTTTTTTGTTTGTTTGTTTGTTTGTTTTGTTGTTGTTGTTTATCTACTCAGACAGCCTATGTCTCTTAAGTGGAGATTTCAAGCCTTTCACATTTATTGAAAGAACTGATATGAATAGTGGATTTATGTTCATCCTATTGGGTAAACCCCTACTGCTTTGTTTTACCCTCTTTAGCCATTGTGATATCTGAGCTCTGAACTTTAGCTTTTGAGTGATTTTATACAGGTGGGTGTCTATTTTGTTAGTCAGTGTATAATGCAGGTCTGAGGACTTCCTGCAGGGCAGGTCTTCTCAAATTGCCTCAGTGATTGCTTGTCTGAAAAAGTATTTCTCCCTCAAAGAAGAACCAGTTTTGCAAGATACAGAATTCTAGGCTGGGCATTATTTGTTTTAGAAGATTGAAAATGGGACCCCAATCCCTTTTGGTTTCTAAGGCTTGAGTCGAAAGGTCTTCAGCTAGACTGACAAGCTTTTCTTTATATGTTACCTGGTGTTTTTCACCTTACTACTCATAGGCATGTCTGTTTCTTGTTTACCTTGATCAGCCTCATGACTATTTGCTGTGGTGCTTGCCTCTTGAGGATGAATCTCTCCAAGAGTCCTGTATGCTTCTTTGACCTGAGTATCTAAATTTCTAGCAAGGCCAGGGAATTTTTCCTCAATTATTCCCTCAAATAATATATCCTTTGCACATTTCTTCCTCACCTTCAAAGATGACTGTGATTTTTATGTTTGGCCTGTTTACATAATCCCACAATTCTTGTAGGCTTTGTTTGTTCCTCTTATTTCTCTGTTCTTTCTTTTCAACTGACTTGTTTAGCTCAAAGGTATTATCTTCAAGTTCTGAGATTCTTTTCTCTGCCTGATGGAGCCTATTCTTAAGGCTTTTCCCACTGTGCTTTGTAATTCCTTGAATGAATTTTTCATTTCCAGAAGCTCTGTTTGGTTTTCTTTAGTAGTTTGATTTCTTTACCTAATTTTTCATTCATTTCCTGCATTACTTTTGTTGCTTCTTTGTATTGGGTTTCTATTTTCTCTTGAATTTCATTAAGTTTCCTTATAATCTATGTTCAAACTTCTTCATCTGTCATTTTAATCTTTTCATTTAGGTTGGTAACCATTAGAAAGAAATTATTATTTTCTATAGGGGGTGATCTTCCACTTAGATTTTTTTGTATTTCCAGAGGCTTTTTACACTTGTGTGTTCTCATCTGACCTCTCAGTTGAGACCCAAGGGTATTAGAATTGGCTTATGGGCCTTTCTCTGAGATGCTGAAGATCAGTCCTTGACCACATCAGTGCAAAGAGTGCTGGTTCTGAGTTGCCTTTGGGATTCTCTAGAAGGTTGGATGAAACTCTCAAGCTACTTCTGCCCTTTTGTCTCTCCTCTTCCCAATACTATATGGTGAGTTGTGTACTCCAACTGAATCTGAGATGGTGGGTGGCATTTGTAGGTTTGAACTGTTTGCTCCCTGTTTGCTTGAGTTGAAAGCACTCTATTTAGTAATCAGCTTGTTTTTCCTGTCTTTGAAGGCAGTCTGCATAGTATAGTCAGCTGCCAAGGTTTTTCATGCTCATAGTAAGTTCTAGTACCCCAGATGGGGCCTATGAATGCCCCCAAGCTTTAGGAAAGAACTTGTAAGATCCCAAGGAGTTGTGTGATTTATATTCCCCCTGAAGTGGGAGGAGGAGCAAGATATATATCATGACTGAGTTGCTAAAGCCTAAGAGGTTTTATTTAACCTCAGAAAGATTCAGAGGTTATTATTTGGTTGCTATGGGGAGCAGCTGATATGGAGTTCACAGCAATCTCTCTAAGCCAGGAGAGCTGCTCCGGAATGGAGGGACCTAATCTTGTGATTGTGAAGGCCCCAAGCCAGGTTTGTTCAGTCGTTGTTCACTCAATACCCAGTTTCTCTGTGGGATGGCATGTTCACCTTCTCTATTTGCTCCCCGGAATTCCACAGCACCATGATCAATCCACATGCATTTTCTCTTCACCCGAGTCTGGGTCTGAAGCTACAGTTTGAACTGTCTGACCCACTGGTGTGCCTCTCTGCATTATTCAGTCATATAGGGGGATCTCCAATTGTATACCTTTGTTTGACCACTAGGTCCCAGTGTGAGGAAGGTATACCTCTCCATCTGCAGAGGTCTCCACTAGAGGCACTCTGCCACTGAGGCAGAAGCAGCAGCTCACTAATTTTCTGGATCAAGCTGCATTATCTATTGCACTGAGTGCAAGGAGGAGCCACTGTTCTGGTTCAGCCCACAGTACCGAGGCATTCTGTTGCCATGAGAACCAGGGGCTATGCAAATTCAGCCTGATTACCCCAACCTTCTCCAATATGGTAGTTGGGGATGGGGCACACTCACAGACCCTGGTTCTTCTGTGCCCCACCACACCCTCCCTTTGGATATGGCCATGAGGGTTTGTGAACCACTTGAGCCTGGAACCATGACATCTCCCCTATGTCTCCCTGCCCCACCCTTGTGATGGTGGGGGAGGCACCATGCTTGGCCTGCTTGTCTGAGCCAACAGAGGGTGATACCACCAAATGCTTGTGTCCCACAGGCTCAACTTGGAACATGCCTTTGTTGCTGAGAAGTAGATTTCTTAGCTCAGAGCATGCTAGCAGTTATTATGGGGGTCATAGGGCCATGTTCTCAGCGTGACTCTTACGGCAGGGCTAGCACTGGGTCCTGCTCATCTGTCCAAGCTACCAACAGGTTCTCCCACAAAGTGCCATCATGGGACTCTCAGTACAGAGCACTTTCATGATTGCTTTATGGCATGAGGGGCTGTGGCTACAAGTTGGTTTGAGCCAAAATTATTTTTCTGTGATGGTGGGAATGGAAGAAGTGCAGAGGAGTGGGTGTTCAGATGCATGTATGTTGGGTCTCTGCTCTCTTTTGACACTCCTCCACAGGATAATAGGCCTGTATCCCACTGCTAGCTGGAGGCACCCAAGTAGAGGAGAGAAGCCCCCTTACCCTTTCATGGGCCTCTGGGGCCTCCCTGGATTTGGTCCACACTGCCAATTTCTCTTCTCCATCTTCTGCTCTGCCACTCCTCTTAGTGAGGTACCCGGACGTCTCTGCTGAGTCTCCTTTTGGTTCCCATCTGAACCATGACTGTTCTCCATTTTTCTCAGTCCAACCCTCTGCTCTTCAGCTGAGACAGAAGGACAAGCTATATCTCTGGTCAGCCATTTTCCATTGAGTTTTGAGTGTTCTTTAAATATTAGGATAAAAATGCTTTTTTCCCTGTTAATAGATTTTTTTTAAATATTCTCCTTATAGCATCTTTAATGTCACATCTAAGAAATATTAGTGATATTTCAACAAAAAGATTTTCTCCTTCTATTCTAAAAGTTGTAAGGGAGGTAAAATTTCTCTTTTACCCTCTTAGGGTGTCTGGTTAGGCCCAAAAATTACACTGACTTAAGACATTTTAAATAAAGAAATGCATTAAAGTGTTATTATATAATGTTTCTATGTATATAGGAGCCCTTACCCCCCCCAAAAAAAATGATGAAAAAGTGCAGTTAGGGCAAAAAGCTTAGACAAAGAGTCAAAAATTATGAAAATGTAAAAAGAAAAAGGAGTAATGCTAAGATAGTCATTGTGGAAAACTGATTAGAAAGATAAAGATTATTTTAACAAAGTTTGTTTGCACAGATTTATCTTGGCCTCAGCTCCCCATCATGGATGATAAGAATATGTTTCTTTTTCCTGTTAGATGGAGGGCACCAATGGGTACCATTCACATGGGAGCTTTACCTCCTGCTTGCAAAGTAGGAGCACTTGGGAGGCTTACAAAGTAGGAGGCTCAGAGTGCCATTTTTGCATATGCTGTTTTTCAAGTACCTTTAATTGAAAATCATTAATTTGCCAAAGCAGCATATTTTAGAGTGGCATAGTCTGAATGCCATCAAAGTCTTATAACTTTGTTTTACCTCTTGGTCGATCATTCATTCTGAGTAAATTTTTGTATAAAAGGTGAAGTATAGATCCTGGTTCTTGGTTTTTTCTTTGTTTGTTTTTTGAGACAGAGTCTCACTTGGTCACCCTTGGTAGAGTGCTGTGGTATCTTAGCTCACAGCAACTTCAAAGTCTTGGGTTCAAGTGATCCTCTTGCCTCAGCCTCCCAAGTAGCTAGGACTACAAGCACCCACCACAATGCCTGGATATTTTTTAGAGAAGGAGTCTTTCTCTGGCTGAGACCGGTCTTGAACCTGTGAGCTCAGGCAATCCACCTGCCTCAGCCTCCCAAGTGCTAGGATTATAGGTGTGAGCCACTGTGTCAAGCTCTGGTTCTTGTTTTTAATTTTCTATTTGGGTGAAAAGACTATCCTCTCTCTGTTGAGTTGCCTTTATATATTTAGCAAAAATCTATAGGCTACCTAGCTTATTGTAGTAAAGTGTCATATGTGTCTATTTCTGGACTTTCTATATTGTGACATTGGCCTGTGTCCAATCATTCACTAAAAGCACAGTGTCTTTTTTTTATTATTATTTTGATGTATGTCAATAGCCCTTTCCTTTTTATTTTATCGGCTTTTATGCACTATATCTTGAATTTTTTGTGGTTGCACTATAGATTTAATATACATTCCCAGGGTCTACTTAAAGTAAGTAAAGTGTGTTATAGCTACCATATATACTCGAGTATATACGGTATGTTGAGCTATTTATTTGCTTCACTTTTTTTTTTATTATATCATAGCTGTGCACATTAATGCCATCATGGGGCACCATACACTGGTTTTATAGACCGTTTGACACATTCTCATCACACTGGCTAACAAAGCCTTCCTGGCATTTTCTTAGTTATTGTGTTAAGACATTTACATTCTACATTTACTAAGTTTCACATATACCTTTGTAAGATGCACCACAGGTGTAATCCCACCAATCACCCTTTCTCCACCCCCATCCCCCCTCCCTCCCCCCCCCTTACCCCATACCCCGCTTGTTGGGGTTATAAATGGGTATATCTTTCAAAAGAAAACCCCCACAAACCCCAAACGGTGGGGGGAGGGGGCCAGGGGGGGGGGGGGGGGGGGGGGGGGGGGGGCGGGGGGGGGTACTGGTGGGATTACACCTGTGGGGCATCTTACAAGGGTATATGTGAAACTTAGTAAATGTGGAATGTAAATGTCTCAGCACGGTAGCTGGGAAAATGCCAGGAAGGCTATGTTAACTATTGTGAT
>CAUYPK010063859.1:0-30666 GCA_963574355.1 Loris lydekkerianus | reverse complement strand
ATATGTGAAACTTAGTAAATGTAGAATATAAATATCTCAACACAATAACTAAGAAAATGCCAGGAAGGGTATGTTAACCAGTGTGATGAAAATGTGTCAAACTGTTTATAAAACCAGTGTATGGTGCCCCATGATCACATTGATGTACACAGCTATGATTTAATATTAATTAAAAAAAAAAAAAAAGAAAGAACAACCATGCTAAAATTTATTTTTAAATAAATTACTACAGAATTTGCTCATGGAAAAAAACAAAACAAAACAAAACCAGAAAGAACAGAAAGAAGCTACTCTGAAAGCCTTTCTGGACCCTAAGCTTGCAAACTTCATTTATCAAAACAAAGTCTTTGCTATTGGGCTGGGTCTTCCTTGGACCTTTTCTCCATTAGATGCCTCATAATCTATCATCTACAATTACCAGATCACAGAAGAAAACAGAAGGTGATTTATTCTTTTCTTCCACTTTCCTCTTAAATCCAAATAATGGCCTCTTTCTTCCTTGTGTCTTAAACAAAATTTCTCATTTGGAGGATATTTTAAAAATTAAAAATCCCTCCACAATAACTAAAACAAAACAGTTTCAGTACAGCAATTAAAAACAAATTCCCCAAACTTACCATCTTCCTCTCCCCCCGACTTTTGCTCTTCCTCAAGCAGAGAGGACTGTGGTGACATGGGAAAGGCTGGCTGCCGCCTCCTTCTCCAATTGGCGTCCCTCTTTCTCTTTCAAACCTCTTCTCCTTCAGCTTTCAAGCAGTGGGAGGAGGAAAGGAAGAGACAGCATGTGACAAGCATGGCCGCCACTGGACATTTTCACTCTTTGGATTGCAAACTCTTCTTTCCCTACAGGACATTTTATAAACTCTTTGGAAAAAAATAAGAATTCTTCCATCCCTGTACATTACTCATTGGCAAAATATTTAACAGCAAAGACGCCTGGCCTCGCTGGCTCCTTCCAACCTGCCTCCACTGCTAAACTCAATCCAGATTACACCTTGGGATGTGCTGCGTTTTGAAAGCACCTACTACAAACCTTTGTATGGGAAATTCTAATCTGATTCCTGGGTTACAAACTATTCTTTGGTCTTAAAAATGCATATTTTTCTCATCTGGTCACCCCTTTCCTACATGGCTGGTGGAGTAGCGGTCTCTGAAAACGCCTTTCCTGTATCTTCTCAGAGGTGAGTTAATCGCTGGTGCCTCCGACTCTTCAAAATCAAGTGACAAATACTAATTTTTTTTCCAATGACAGGCTGTTTAAACACATGGTGAACTAATCCTGAAATACAAGGAAAGATAGTCTCTCCCCATGGTGGGAATTAAAATTCCACATAGGCTGAAAAACGGGGGTCCTGCCCTCTGGGAGGCCGAGGTGGGTGGATTGCCTGAGCTCAGGAGTTTGAGACCACCCTGAGCAAGAGCAAGATCCTGTCTCTACTAAAAATATAAAAACTACTTGGGCACTGTGGTGGACACCTATAATCCTAGCTACTCAGGAGGCTGAGGTCTCACTTGAGCCCAGGAGTTTGAGAGGCTGTGAGCTAAAATGTTACAACACTCTAGCCTGGGCAACAGAGTGAGACTCTATCTCATTAAATGAATAAGTAAGTACGTAAATAAATAAATCTGCATAAATTTTACATGTTTACATAAGCACATTTCATTCCTGACTACTCTGACTCAGCTCTTCTATAATCAGGAGATACTTGTTGCACTAAGCCAGAGATTCCTAATGTCATGACTGCTGACCTTTTGGCTTGAATAGTCTTTTGTTATGGAGGGTTGACCTGTGCATTGTGGAGTACTTAGTGTATGGCTGGCCTCTACCCTCTAGATGCTGGTGGCAGCTTCACCCCAACCAACAAAGTTATCACAGCTGTAAATGTCTGTAGACATTGCAGATACCCCTTGGGGGGTAAAAATACCCTTGGTTGAGAACAAGTAAGTGTCTAAGTGACTCCTTACGAAGTCACCTCCTTTACTAGGTCTGTCATGGAGGCCACACTCTATTTAGAAGGCGAACTATGTGCCACTGAATGTTTTATACTTTTCTCTGTGATTCAGTAGACAAACTGTCATAGTCCCCTCTTAATAGTCTTCCACCGCCAATAACTACATTTTCTTCATCAACTTATATTTCCAATGATGTTCTAGTGGTTCACCAGTAATTTGTACACTGGAAAGGCTGATGCTGTTGGCAACTCTTGGCCTGCACCTAACATGCTCCACCAGCAACCACCTGCCACAGAGATCAGACTTCGGAAGCAACACCCATCATGAGCTAAGGCCCAAGAATTGTTCAGTATGAAAAACAAACAATGATTTCTTTGAAGTGTTGATTTCTAAATGGCTCTGTGATTAGGTCATCCCTAGGGAAAATAAACTCTTCATATTCATGCAACATCCTCAGGCTCCAGGTCCCTTTGTGTACACAGTATGTATACTTACATCTAGCCCAGTCATTCATCAAACTACAGCTATGACTTCCAAAAAGCCAAATTTGGGAATATCAGGAAATAAAGGCCATACCTGGAATGTGCTATACAACTTCTTATTTAGACTTGTTGCTACAGGATTTAGAAGGGAGAGAGTGGGATTGAGGGTAGAAGATATTATATGATATTTGTATGGCAATAATGCAGAGGATGCCAAAAAATGTACACACATTTTTAGAAAGGAAAAAATTGCATTAAAATTATAATGCTCAAGTCATGTTTGACTTGTGCAATTGCACCCCCTGTGTGTGTGTACACATCTTATTATCTAAGTATATTCAGATATATAAATGATATATACATTTTATTCCAGCAAAATATGTTGCATGTGACAGTAACATTGAACATGGGGATTATTTGTGTACAAAGTTGTACTCTCAAACCTGTGGCTAGGTAAATATATGGGTTCACTGAGAGTCACTAGGCTTCTTATCTCAGTGAAACTAGTGTTATACTTTGATATATTTAAAAAATTCATGTCTTATTAGTTTTATTATAAATAAAACTTTTAAGGCTGGGCATAGTGGCTCAGTCTTGCAATTCTAGGATTGTTTGAGCTAAGGATTTCAAGACCAAACAGTAGCTGGGCATGGTAGTAGTCTCAGCTACTAGGAAGGCTGAGGCAAGAGGATCTCTTTAGCCCAATAGTTTGAGGTTTCTATGAACTATGATGATGCCAGGGAACTCTACCCAGGGTGATGAAGTAAGACTCAGTCTCAAAAAAAGAAAGAAACAAACAAACCCAAATAAACAACAAAACAACAAATCCTTCTTTTAAAGTCTTGTAATAAGATTTTGCTTTTAATGGAATCTGACCAACATTTGTTAATCTGAATCCTTATCCATAAATTTAGATCATAATCTTGTTAATGGATAATTTTCAAATAATTGAAAAATTATAATTCACTTAAATATAATATAAACAAGTCAGAGACGACAAATCAATAATGAATGAGGAAACTATTCTAATCAAGTCACGAGAATCCCAGAAAGCAGACATATAAAGAAAAATGGACAATGAATTTACAAACAGGTTTTTTTAAAAAGCCCATCTATAGTACAATAATCAACTGCATTCTACTAGACACAATAGATTTGGGTTTTACAGACAAGAATTGTTTGCATTATTGTAATTTTTCTATAATTTAAATAGTTTGAAATTAATTCAGAGAAATAAAACATAGATAACCTGAATGGGTAATCTAGACAACACACCATTATTTTGCCTTATTGTAAAGTTTTTCAAATTTTTTCTGAACATATTTTTTAAGCTAAATATTGCATTTGAAGTTTTATATTAATAATTTTTTGAATTTTCTGAATTTTTCTGTTAATATTTGCTGAGCCATAAGAAAAATGGTCCAATTAATCTCTTCGGCCTTTACAGAAAAATAATAATAAATTTCTTCATATAAATCTTAATAAATTATGTCATTTTTTCAAAGAATTCTTTACTAAAACATTATAACAAACTATTACTTACAAGTATAATTAGTACATAAAGTTGGAATAAAAATGAAATATTAAGAATGTTAAAAGGGCACAATAGTTGGAAAAATACAAGGATTACACTAGTAATAATACAGTATAATTTAATACCTTTAACTTAGAGTGGGTAACAAGTTTTATTTTCAAAATAACATTTTAATATTTTAAACATTATAATTAGTATCACAATCAGCTTATATCATTGTGATTTTTTTAATTGACAGGAAATAAATATAAGCAACTATGCAAAATAAAAAATTCTAGGCTACATATCTAGGACGATTTACGTGTCTCTTGGATAGAACAGAAATCTGAGCTGCTAGTTTTTCATCCTTTCCTCCAAGAAGTCTGAATATTAATAGCCCTCAGAAAATGAAGCTTTACATTTCTCAGTGAAGTATATGGTGTTGTCAAATCCTCAGGTCAATTAAAAAAATAACAATAGCAATGTTATAATTATAATGTTCAGATTGACGTCTGCCAAAGTAAAATTTACCTGTGTTCCCCGGTCCAGATCAGCGCCGCACCGGAGGCACATCAATATGTGCAATGAGGGCGCCCCCTAGTGGGATGATTCTGACACAGCTTGTAACGGACAGTCTTACAAGCGTGTGCAAAGACAAAAACAGGAATTTGAGAAAACTATCAAAATAGAAGCAATATGCAGAATGATACCTTTTAAAAAGCAAGTAAAATGAAGAAAAGGTTGCTTCGTTTCTCCACGGTTCCAATTTCCCAAGCCATTCTTAATGGTTGGGTGCAAAGAATGAACCCCCGTGTGGGGATTATTTTGTTTTGTTTTGTTTTGTTTTGTTTGCTTCGTTTTTTCCCAGTGGTTACAATTATTAATACCATATCTTCATATTTTATCTTTTGTTTCCCCAACTCTAGGCAGCATTCAATTCCTGGTGGTAAATATTTAAATTAAAACAAAAAAAGGTGAGTACGGAATGTTTTCTTGTACTCTATTTCTTGCTAAAACTACTGCCATTCTTTTGAAAGGTTTCCTCCTCTGAGTTTGTTACAGAGTTTTATGAAATTCTTTTCTGTTTCTTTAAAGATAATCAGATTCATTAAGAATCTTCTTGCAACACATAACCCACTTTCTCTGATAGCTTCTGCAGCCAGAAGGAGAACAGGCAAAACACCATCTAGAAAATCAGCCACTTCTGGAAAGTAACTCAAAAGGCCAAGTAGATAGTTAAGGGAAAGAATTATTTTAAAAAATACAGAGGTCATTGAAATTTGTTAATGTTGCAGTCAGTTGCAATGATTTGGTAAGTAAATTGAACATAAATGAGCTTTATTCTGAAAAAAACTTTTTCTTTCAAATGATTATGTGACAGGATTCACAAGATTTCACTGTAGGATAAATAAGATTGTCTTTGAAGAGCCTAACAGAATAGCAAATACATAATGAATGCACATTGCGTGATACTTTTCTCCATACACTTTCAGATATGCTTTCCTTAGTCACCTTTCCAATATGGTAATACGAGTCATCTGACAGAAGGGAAGTGTGGCCCGTGACGAGTTGGATTGGAAGAAGAAAGAGGTCTTTAAAAAATTCTTAAAATACTGTCCTTTTGTACATGTCATAAAAACATTTGGCCCTGATAACACACTGATAGGAATCTTTCAGGGCATGAAGGAGTGAGGGATCTCTGAAGCCTTAGCTTAAGTTCTTTAATTATAAACGCACACCTGCTGGTCTGATTTGTAAGATAGAAGAACACTTGGTAAATGTTATTTTTTGTTCTATACAGGCTACTTATTATACAAGTTATGAGACTAGTATTAGTTGCTGTGCCCCTAAAATTACTTGAATAGATGTTGCAATGAAAGATAATAAAATTAATAGCATGAATAATAATGTATATTTATTATCCATTGAATAAAAATGGAAAGATAATAATTACAATCATCATTGCTAATCTCCTTTGCCTTACATGTATTTGAGATAACATAAAAGCTCACAGAGTAAAGATAATGTTAACAAAATCTCACAATAATTATCCTTTGCGGTTCTTTGCAAACTTTCAAATGGAATACTCAAGCAAAATATAAGCAAAATTTGTTAAAAAATCTTACAGAAAGACTACTGATATTTGATTTTTTTTGCCATAAAAAACATGTTCAAAAACATTGTCAAAAACATTTGATAGTAGTTCTATCAGGAAAATAAAGAGAATTGCCTTGCTCAGTTTTAGTATATTCACTCAATATTTGAGTAATCTAGCAATAATTCATAATTTTTGTGTTTGACCCTTAAAGTTTTAAGTTCTTCAGGATTTTAAAATCTTCACATACAGCTATCAGATTTGCCTACTTCTCTTATAAGTTGTTCTACATTTTAAACATTGTATTAGTCAATGTTATTCTTCATTTGCATAATTAAAGCAGTTTTTTTTCCCACCCCCCACCCTTGCATTCTAAAAATAGGGCAATTGAATGTTCTAGCATATTTCTTTTAAAAAGCAATCAAATTTAGTGTGGAATAAAATGCATTTTTACATTACTATATTTTAAAAATAAAGCAAATGGTCTAATACTTAACATAATTGTGTTATTTGATTATAAGGTTCATGTTTTCTATTAGATTTTGTGATACATGCAATTTTGGAAACCCATGCTTGGTAGCAAATGGTACATTTCATCCTAAAAATAGGTAATTTTTAGTTTCTTTGATTTTAACAAAAATGTGAATTTCCAAACTGGCATGTCTGAAGTACCATTTGTGTTCAATTTCATGCACCTTCTCTTCATTCCAGTTGTGGCCATTTGCTCCAAAGAGTTTGTAAGTTTTTACAATAGTCTCCGTCAATCCTAAAATAATGTCAATTCTCACTGAAATGTTTAGCCATATAACCAACATATAAAAGAAATTATGAAAAATTCTATGAGCAATTCATTATATATCCAAAACTAAATCTCAAAATATAAAATGAAATATTAAACAAAAAAATCTTTTAATTTGACATATTTATTGAAGTTATCAATATGGTGCTTAGCAATATTAGAAATTATTTTTGATTGTTTTTTGAGGGAATATTTGGGAGCATCAGGGAGGAAATGTTTCACAAGAGTGTCTCTGCTGATGGTATGCTTTAAAGATTTTGTTTTATTTTGTTTTTAATAAGAGGATGATTTATCCATTGTTTCCAGTCTTCCTATGTATCTAATGTGCTATTACTTTTTCTCATACATGGATTACATATGAATCCACTCTAATTTTAAAGTGTGTTATTCTTTTCTCACTTTTTTTTTTTCTCTCCCTCTTTAATAAATGTCCCTTAATTTGACTCAGTCTCCATCAGGTCCATGCAGTATCACTATTTAGTAGTTGCAAGAGAACATGTAAATAAACTTGGATCTGATATTTGAAATATCTGTGACTCTATTTTTAGTTGAACATGTGATCTATTTTCCATGGCTACATTTTCAGAGTAACAAAGGTTATACATTAATTTTCCCTTAGGTATATGGTTTTATATTCTACATTGCTGAGTTCCCAATAAGTGAACCTTGTATTTAACCTCTGAAGACAAAGACAATACTTGATTAAAATTTAGGGTAAACTTTGAAGATATAAATAGGTTGTTGGGAATGGTAATCAGCATTTTCCTTGTCTTCTTAGAGACTTCTCTTCTGACAATAAACCTTGTCTCTAGACCCTTTGTCGTTCAGTCTTCATGTTTCTCCTGACCTGGAAATCTGCCTCTGCACCTCATTATGTCTGAACAAACAGCATAAACATCATCCCCGAAGCATTACTGAGTGAGCAGCTCCTTGAGACTGTAGAGGTGGACGTAATGTTACAACATACAGCACAAAAGTGGATCCAAGTTCTGCAAAGAGAAATCTGTTTTTTCTTCCTCCCACCTTGTGTTCTTTCTGGATTTCAAAAACCTACCTATATCCTTAACTTCCCTGTATCTTGCATTTCTAAGCAATGCTAATCCACTTTTTTTTCAGTTTCTAGGATCTTTGCTCTCCCTAATTCATTTTTTTTCTATAAAATGTCTATCAAAATATCTCTAATTTGGATACTATACCTGTCACCGCTTAGATAAATTAAGATCTTTTATTTTATTTTTGTATTATTATTATTATTATTATTATTATTATTAACTGAGACAGAGTCTCAATCTGTTGCTCTCAGTAGAGTGCTGCAGTGTCACCATAGCCTACAGCAACCTCAAAATCTTGGCTTCAAGCAATCCTCTTGCCTCAGCCTCCTGCGTCGGAGGGACTACAGGCATCTGCCACAACGGGGTCTCACTCTTGCTCAGGCTCATCTCCAACTCCTGAGCTCAAGCTATCCACCTGCTTTGGCCTCTCAAAGTGCTAGCATTACAGTTGTGAGCTGCCATACCTAACCAGAAAAATTAGATCTCACTTTTATTTTTGTGATGAAATGGATTCTAACCATGTAGGTGTCTCCTACCAAACATCATCAATTATAAAGAGTAGTTGTGCTCTGCAGAATGATATTATCTTGCAAGTATTTACCAATCAGCATTGAGGAGAATTCCTAACAAAAAGTTGTAAGTTGACATCACCTGTCCTGAATTCAGTTATCACAGCACAAAGGGGCTACGACTTGGACATCTCTATTTGATCTTTCAAATTTATAAATTTGGTCTTCTGTGATTCTATTCTTTCTTTTTCCTCTATGTCTGGCTTAGCACAGAAGCTGTTTCACATTCTCTACCACCAATACATTTGGATTCCTGAATAACAACTTTTTCCAGAACGCCTGGATACATTTTTTACCCTTTCCTTATTCATTTCAGCCCATTCCAACAGTTCAGTCTGACAGCTTGGCTAGAAAGACCAGCACAGTAGATTTCCATGCTAGGTGAGAAATACTTATCTAAAGATTATAAATTTCAAAATATGCTTAGCTTTCTTAAATAAAAAACATTAAGTCCCACGTGCTTTGATCATTTGTCATTGATAAAATTGCGCCTTACTTCTATTTCCTGAGCCATATTTTCCTCGTCTTTAAACTATAAGGGTTGATTAAATAATCTTTGATGGGTCTCCTTTGTATAAAATGCGATCTCTTCATTTTGGTGGGATGTGCTTAATCCTGTGTCTCTAATCATCTAATCTTTGACTGTCTTTTTGACACAAAAGACTGACATTTACTCTATGCAGCTTCATGTTCACAGAAAAAGAGAAAGTGAAAGGAGAGAGAAAGAACATCCTGTGATAGGATTTTCCCAAACAGAATGAAGCCATTTCATGATTTTCTACATGTCTGTACCTGTCCAACTCCATGTTCTTGGAAGCCAGTATTTCCATTTCATAGTAGAATCAATTCCTTTATGAGGAACCAGCAGTTTCCTATTTGTTCCACCCAAGTTGACAAAGAACACATTTCTTAAAAGATAAGGCTTCTGTTTTTGTAGAACATTCAAAACAAAATAGAAGAAAATATACACTTTTATTTTCATTTTTTTTATATTGCCGGATTTTAAATTATTGTTTGGTGGTTGCTATTGTTTTTAAGTGTGCATGTCACCTCTTCCTAAATTATGAACCCTAGGCTCCTTAAAAAAAATTCTGTCTATCTACATTTTGCCCAAAACTGTCACTTTTAGCTTCATCTCCAAAACTCTGCCCCTTCCTTATAACCCCAGTGAGGGTGTCTCTCATGTGCCTTTCCTGTGACTTTCACATTACTGTCGTTCATTCATATGTCACCTTGATGATGCTGACAATGATTGCTTCCTGTACATACATGGAAAGAAGAAAAACCCACAACAGACAACACCTTCTCCAAAGGCTGTAGCCAATAATTGAAACCCAGTTGCATTTATAGCTTGGTAATTTTAGGTTTTGAAAAAGAGACCTCTCTGTGCATAGCTTCCATCCAGCCTGATCTGTGCAACACTGTTATTTGCCTGGAGTTTACCTGTCTGACACATAGTGCAAAGCTGTCTTCGGCAGGTGTGAACCTCTGCACGGGACCAGAATGGATAAGATTAAACTGACTACAAATAGAATTATTTATTTATTTGATAGCTATGACAAAGATAAGCCCATGTCAGTCATATAATGAAAACTAATTATACATTTTTAATATTTGAATGAGGGTTAATCCTTTATATCTGGAAGGTGTTATCCATTTCAGAAAATAATTCACTGAAGGGTTCCACTAAAACGTTACTAATACTTTAAAAGCAAGTTTCCTTTTAAAAGGAATTTCAGGCACAAAGATTGAGGTTCCTTTCCACTATGTTCACCCCAACTATATTTTATTAACAATTTGTATCTCTATATGTACATATGGTTTTACCAGAAAAAAATAGATATTATATTGAGCAAAAATAATTTACACATAACATGTGGTATATTGAAAGAACCCAGTTCTCACTTTAATTTTGTAATTGTTTTTGCTGGAATGTTAAGATTGGTGATCATTAATATTTCGTGGAGGTTTTTGTTTTTCTTTTCTGCACAGAGAAACTAAGAGAATACTTTGAATCAGGAGCAGTGAGAGTGTGGGACAGAATCAGATCTGCGAATTATTTTTTATTAGTAAGAGTAATATTACTACACATTTCAATAAAATTGAAAACTCAAGAAAGGAAATTTTAGGAGCTCTTATAACTGAAAAGAATAGAAAAGAAAAATTATGAAAGGTTTCAAGGTTCTGCAAGCAAAAGATTTTGAACTTGAAAACAGTTGGACCCACACCTTTCACCATTAACTAAGATAGACTCTCACTGGATAAAAGATTTAAACTTAAGACATGAAACTATAAAAATACTTGAAGAAAATGCAGGGAAAACTATTGAAGGAATCGGCCTGGGTGATCATTTTATGAGGAGGACTCCCCAGGCAATTGAAGCAGTACCAAAAATATACTACAGGGATCTGATCAAACTAAAAAGCTTCTGCACAGCCAACAACCTAATGAGTAAAGCAAGCAGACAGCCCTCAGAATGGGAGAAAATATTTGTAGGTTATACCTCTGATAAAGGTGTAATAATCAGAATCCACAGAGAACTCAAATTTATTAGCAAGAAAAGAGCATGTGACCCCATTTCAGGGTGGGCAAGGGACTTAAAGAGAAACTTCTCTAAAGAAGACAAATGCAAAATCTACAAACACATGAAAAAAAGCTCATCATCCTTAATCATCAGAGAAATGCAAATCAAAACTACTTTGAGATATCACCTAACCCTAGGTAGACTAGCCCACATAACAAAATCCCCAAACCAGAAATGTTGGCGAGGATGTGGAGGAAAGGGCACACTTTTACACTGCTGGTGGGAATGCCCAGTGATACGTTCCTTCTGAAAGGATGTTTGGAGATACTTAGAGACCTAAAAATATACCTGCCATTTGACCCTATAATCCCTTTACTAGGTTTATACCCAGAAGACCAAAAGTCACAATATAACAAAGATGTCTGTACCGGAATGTTTATTGCAGCCCAATTCATAATTGCTAAGTCATGGAAGAAGCCCAAGTGCCCATCGATCCACAAATGGACTGGCAAACTGTGGTACATGTATATCATGGAATACTATGCAGCCTTAAAGAAAGATGGAGACTTTACCTCTTTCATGTTTACATGGATGGAGCTGGAACATATTCTCCTTAGCAAAGTGTCCCAGGAATGGAAGAAAAAGTATCCAATGTACTCAGCCCTACTATGAATCTAAACTATAGCTTTCACATGAAGGGTATAACCCAACTATACCACAAGACTATGGGGAAAGGACCAAGGAAGGGGAAGGGAGGGGGGAGGTTTGGGTGGAAGGAGGGTAATGGGTCTGGCCACATCTATGGTGCATATTTTTATCTATAATAAAAAAAATAATAATAATAATACAAATAAAAATAAAATAAAAATAAAAATACCTAAATTTGCCTTGCACAGTATTCAGAATGGTCAGATCAAAGTTTTGCAAGGTCTGCTCTTCCTTTTAAGGCTATGCAAGAAAATGGTCTGTGTTTTATGATTCAATAATTTAGGGACCAAGCTAGAAGGGATTAAGGAAGGAAAGATAAAGACGTTTGCTTTATCTACCCATATTCCCCTGCTGTGTTCCAGCACAGTTTCTTTTAGGCTGTGGACCTTAAAATCAGTGTTTTTATTTTTTTTTTTTGCCTTCTGTGGATGAAAGAGTCTTTGAAAACTAGGACTACTGCAAAAAAAAAAAAAAAAAAAAATCTCCTTTCTCTAGGACATTGGACAGGTATTTTCCTCTTTTCTAAGTTCTGTTATTCAGGATGGCAGCACCCCAAGTCTCGGGATATGGGACACCTACCTCTGCACACCCGGCAACAGGAATCTGGAACGGAGACTGGGAATGCACAGGTTAACTTGGGGCAAGTCTTGAGACCACAATATACATTCCCCTCCTGCCAAGGAGAAAAATAATTAAGGTCAGAAGGATCAGGGTAAGTGTAAAGCGTTTTCTCAGTACCTGAATAGAGCAGGGGCTGAAAACACAGCATATCCTTCCCTACTGCTCTCCCATAGTTGGTTCTAGGCACTACCTACATTTTATTATTCATTTTATCTGTCTATTTATAATTCTTCCATACCAGAGACTAAGGCACAGAAGAGTTAGCAATCCTAGTCAGGCATCTTAGTCTAAGGTAGCTCAAAGTGTCCATAAAGGTGCCATGGGCCTCAAAATCACCCAATGTAGTTTTGTTCCTCTATTCTCTGTTCACTATACCCCTTGGTCCCCACAACACCCTAGATAGGTGTTGAAAGTTCAAAGGAATGAGGATTTGTGTCATAGTCACAACCTGTAACATTCACTAGGGTCTCCCTTTCAAACCAAAGGGACAAGCTAGCTGAGGGTAATTAAAACTATGCAAGATGATCTGCATTTCACACCTCAGTCTAGCACAAAGCAAGGAAGAAGATCAAATTTACTTGCTGGTTGTATCTGTCTTTCCAATAACTTCATTTCCTAAAATTATATCTTCCAAATGTTATTCCTTAAACCTGTTCTTACTTCTCAGAAGTATATCTTCTGGGCCTACAAGGGTTCCTAAAAGGTCATTAGGAAAGCAAGGCCAAGATTAAATGCTCTCCAACTACTCATAACTACCTTTGCTAAAAATATCAAAGGGAAAAGATTCTATATAACTTGGCAATCCAATGTTCAGTGCCTCTTATAGGCAGAAAAGTTGTTTCTACATCGAATTTCACTCTTTTATGATTGAGTTTAAACATCCATTTTACTTTAATTTCTAGTTCTATGCATTTGCTAGAATGCACAATTAGGTAAAGATATCATTGGTATATGTTATTCATGAGGTAAACACAGTTATTTTGACAAGTAATGCCCTGAAAATCATCGTGATCAAGCATTTATAGAGTTTTCTCATTACTTGGCACTGGGAACTAACTGGTTAGTAGACCATATCAGAGATGGCAACCCATGAATACCCCCATTTTCCTGTGATTTGGATTCAGTGGCCCTTGATGGTGACAATGATTTTCCACCTATTGCACAAGACTTCAATTAATGCTGAGTCCTTTAGATAAAGGGTTTGGTGGTATAACTATTAGGAAAATGAGTGCAGATCAAGACAAATCACTCATCTTTGTCTATCCCAGCAATCCTTCAACTTTAAGACTGGATACAACTGAGTCTGAGCTCTTCAACAGAACTACCCTGTGTTGATGAAGGTTAAGGAGTTTGGATTGGCAGGGAGGTTTATGATTTCAATGCAACTCATCTTTCACTCAAACACCTTGTAAGTGTTAAGTGCAATAAAAAGTACAAGCACAGGAGAAATTCTCATATTCGGGTAGGGGATAGTAAGGTCTTACCGAACAACTGCATTGTGTACACTGATTGGGTTGCCGGTTCTGGAAAAGCCCTTCAGCCACAAAAAGCTCTCCGTGTTGGTAAGTGGTCCCATTGTACTCACACGACTTGCTCATCACCTTATTGTTCACTGGGGGTAAGGAGTCTTCTGGAACAGAGTGGAGAAAAACCACCTTGAGTATTGGCATCATTGCAAAGAATTTCATAAATCTCAACAGCAGATGGGGCTGTACTACATGGAGGGAGTAGAAGTCCTTGCTCTGATGGCTAGTGATTTTAGATAATATTAAAGTGGCCAGATAAGAACAGCAAATAATATTCTCATCCATCCATTCTTTCATGGGTTGAACATTCATTGAGCACCTACTATGTGCCAAGCACTTTAAGTAAGCATTACAGAGAGATCAGAGAACACAGATAACATCTCTGCCTACATGGAGCTAATAGTCCTAGATAAATAAGGTACTAATTCGCCTGAAAGGAGAGAGTCCACACTCTTTCTATTTAATCTTTTCCCACTGCTCTTTCAGAAAAGTCTAGTAACTTTATCCCCTCCCACATTTTATATCATTTGATGTATGCCTGTATACTTGTTCCAGCCTCTGTAGTTTTTGCTTGTTTTTAATCCCTCCACCAAGATTGCCCACTTCACCCACTCTTTCCCACCAAGTAAAGTTCTACCAGATTTTGAAGGTTTAGTTCACATCCCCTTTCTTCCACAAAGCATTCCCTAATAACTCCAGCCCATGATCGGAACCTCCATGGCATCTGATGCCTAAAGCACACAGTTTGGCACTTGAGTATTATTGGAACTCATATTTGTGAATTATAGTAACCTAGCAAACCATTTACATGGAGGTTTCATATATATTATTACAATGGAGCCTCATAGCCACACTCTGAATCAAGTATGGTAGATTCACCTTCATTTTTCATTGGAGGAAAACAAGTCACTGGGGTGAAAAGTGGTGAAAAGGGGAATAGATAGTAGATATTAGCAAGGCTTAGAAAGTACCTGCCATGAAATAGTGGAAGAAGAGAAATTATGTGGAAGTTACATGTTTCATCAGGAAGAGGCTTAGAGAATTGGATGACCCTTTCCTTCCATCAGTCAAAATTATAATGAGACGATTTTTATGGTAATTATATCTCAATACAATTATTTAAATAAACAGAATGAAATTATTCTATGGATATAGTGAAAATGATGAAGGCTAACAATAATACACATAATCATAGTAACTAAAAATAGATAACATTTATTGAGTCCTAACTATATGCCAGGTACAATATACATCATCTCATTGGCTCCTACTAATAACATGCTGACGTAGACATTATGGTTATGCCCATTATGCAGATGAAGAAACCAACACTTAAGAAATTGACTTATTCAAGGTCATACAACTTGTAAGTGGCAGCACCAGAATATAAATTGAGGTCTAGAATCTTCCCTCCTCACCACTATTAAAAAGAATCATTTCAAACCTATCTAATAAGGAAGGGACCATTTAGTTTAAAACCCAAACCCATATTAATGGAGCATAAGTCCATGTTGTCCCTCTAGAATGTGTGGACTAAAATACTTAGGAAATAGGTGCTGCACTTTCTTTGGCTTTGATGATTTAGGTAATTAACCCAATTCTACAGTTCACTATATAAGTTGATCTAGCCTCAATTTCTGAGTAACTCATTCCTTGAGTGTTAACTACTTGCTAATAACCCCTCAATTTTGCTTTAAAAAGAAGATGACTTTGCTCCTAGAAAGAGTTTAACTCGGACTAATTGACTCTGTCTGGACTAAGAGGCCCTGCCCCTGCTCACAAGTGTGTACAACCAGACAGCTGAAGCTGGCAGACATGAGGAAAACCCATCAGAGAAAGGACAGAAGCAGGGCCATTTGCCCCCTGGGCTCTAATTAATCCAAATCTCAGCATTTCGTGGAGAAGGAAAACTACAGTGACCTACAAAATAATATTTGCCGTGGCTCTTACAGAAGCTGGCAGATCTTTGGAATACAAAAAAAAAAAAAAAAAAAAAAAAAAAAGGGATTATTTTGCCTGTAAGGAATGTGGATTGATTTTTGAACCAGGCCTTCCACCAAGAGATCAATAGCAAGGCAACTGTAGGGTGAGATTTTCCAGTGCAAGCAAGATCTTGAGAATCTTCCTTGTAATAGTATTCTGAGTAACCTGGCACTGGAGTCTATTATTCTACTCAACAGGAGATGGGGTGGAAGGGAAAGAAAGGAAGACACAACAGAATCAAAGAAAAAGAAATTAATTATAGTCATGCTTAAGACTAGTTTTACGCAATAAAATTATCTTAACATCTTCTCATTTATTCTTATTTAATTCTTGTCACATCACTAATGGTATAGGGGAGAGAATTATGAAAATAAATACCCCCAAAGATTTGAGTCCTTTCACATAGCTATTTAATAGGTGAGCCAAACTCAGCAAGATGGGTTTCCTGCCTTCAAATTTATGCTTTGTCACAGGTGAGTGTTAAAACTTCGGGACAGGATTCCTGAGTCATAATCCCAACTCAGGTACTGACTCCCCCGGATCTTGTACAAGGCACTTTACCCCTTTGGGCCTCATGTTTTCTAGCTAAGAAAGGGATATGAGACTCACATTTCCCCTTGAGTCTTTGGAGAGCCAACACAGCATGCTTCCCAACCACAGAAGCAAGAAAAGATACCTCCTACTCTAACCTTTCCCTTCCCAGATTTTCCAAGGTGGCTAGGCTTCTAACCAACTATCCTTGGAATACATTCAGTGTTTCTGACTGAGTACTGGCAGAAAATCAGTCCAAAGCAAAGCTGGTTCCAGGACCCCTTGAGGTATGCTATAACACGAATGACCAGGCTGCAAGGCTTCTGCCCCCCCCCCCCATCTCTCCTGTTTCCAGTTAAATCCTCACACAGCACTATGAAGAGAAGTGGAGGGAGGCCCCATATACTGAGGGTGGCGGGTTCAAACTCAGCCCCGGCTGAATTGCAACAAAAAAATAGCTGAGCATTGTGGTGGGCGCCTTGTAGTCCCAGCTACTTGGGAGGTTGAGGCAAAATAATTGCCTAAGCCCCGGAGTTGGAGGTTGCTGTGAGCAGTGTGACGCCATGACATTCTACCAAGGGTGATAAAGTGAGACTCTGTCTCTACAAAGTAAAAAAAAAGTATGTATGTAGAACCATGATTTCTGAGGTTCTCAGAAAACACTCCTTTATCCTAAATATCTCTTACCACCTTTTCTCTCATTGATGACTGAGATGTCACCATTAAAAGTCCATTCCTTTCTGTTAAAGAATTGCCTTTTTTTCAATCAGATTTTGTAATCCCAAGACTTCTGCAAGAGGCTACATGCTGTTACTAACATCTCAGTGTGAATAACTTCAGTACAGGCTTTTTCTCACCCTCCAGAACAACTGGCTAACTTATCAAGCAGTCCTATCCTGCTTCCTCTGATATGCCTTTTCTCCCTTCTGAGAAACTTCTTCCCACTCTTGGAACCAAGTCCTCATACTAGTTACTCTCTTCCATACTCTCCCCAGCTCAAACTTTCATTTTCTTAGTGGGGAAGTTCTTGGCTAGTCATAAAGTTAGTTTGTATGTCAGGAGACAGTCATCCATTGCTTCTTTTGCCATTGCTGCTGTTTCTCTGGTTCCTACTTGAATTTTGATGGCTCAGACTGATTCTAATGTTTCTTTGGTTCTCTATCATGTTACTGGTATAATCCCAGCACATTTGCAGCCCATATGGGGGTTGGGGTGGAGGGAGGATATGGAGATAAAAACAAAAGATAGAGAGAAGAAGTTATGTGCTCTTTAATTGCCTGTGAGATGAGAGAGACTCACACACTTCTGAAAAAGTAGAACTACAGTCCAAAGGGCTCTACCCAAGGTCTCAAAAATACCAGGGAGGAGAGAATGGCAAGAGTGCTATTTCACATAGTGTTTTTCAGCTCTGTATCTCACAGCAATACAAGAGAAAAAGCATTGACCTTGGTCTCTGGGTTGGTGAGCATTGTTCTCTGGGGGCCCACCTACTATGGTCTGAATGTTTGTATCCCATCAAAATGCATAAATTAAAATCCTAATTCCCAAGTTAATGGTATTATGAGGTGGGGCTTTTCGGAGGTGATTATGTCATGAGGACAGAACCCTCATGAATGAGATTAGTGCTCTTGTTAGAAGAGGCCTAAGGGAGCTTGTTTGCCCCTTCAACCCTAGGAGGACACAGTAAGAAGGCGTCATCTACAAATCTGAAAGCAGACTTTCACCAGAGAAAAAAATCTGGGAGTACCTTGATATTGGACTTCCCAGCCTCCAGAAACTGTGAGAAATAAATTTCTGTTGCTTATAAGTCACACAGTTTATGGTATTTTGTTAAAGCAGCCCAAAGAGATTAGAACACCAGCTCTGGCATATGTTTGCTCTCTGATCTTGGGAAGGCCACTTCGGTATCTTTGCACTTCAGTTTCCTCACCTTCAAAATGAGTATGCCATCTACCTTACATGGCTGTGAAGTTTAGAAATAATTCAGTTTTTAAAACCCAAAGTATTTTGTATATAACAACATTCACAATAAAAGGTAGATGATGCTGGTCTAGAAAGATGGTACAGAGAAGCAAGCAATTGAAAGGATTTTCCTAATTTCCATGGATGATGACAAATATTTAAAAGGCATGTGCTATGTTAACCAGTGTGATGAAAATGTGTCAAACGGTCTATAAAACCAATGTATGGGGCCCCATGATCACATTAAATGTACACAGCTATGATTTAATAAAAAAAAAGAAAATATTCTTAAAAGGAAAAAATAAATAAATGGCATGTGCTTTGCAGTTATGTGTACAGTAGGTGCTGTGGAGGCATGAGTTAAGACACTGTTTCCTTCTTCATTTAACAAGCACTTATGGAAGCTTTGACTATACCTGGCACTAATTAAGTCATTGACTATACCTTGACAATACCTGGCACGATGCTAGGTTAAAGTGACAAAAGTAAATAAGACATTTCCTTGACTTCATGGAGAATCCTGCTGTCATTGTGGCAGTAGGCACACAAAGGTGTTAAATGATGACATATTTAAATAACACTTTATGTCTTCATAATGGAAGGCAGGCCAAATTATCACAAATTGTCAATGTCAAGTGGGAAGGAGTATCAATTATATCAGTAAAGACTCAGGTTAGGTATTAGAAAGGAATCCTAGCTAAAAGGATTATTAGAGACTGAAATTACAGGCCAACCAGCCATGTAGGGCAGCCATTTTCAAACTACGTTTGTGTTGCCTTAGTATTTTTTGATGTGTCTGAGGGATGTGAATAAAGAAATCTCATCCCCATTTTCACTTGAGCAGAAAATCTCCAATTTTATTAGTGAATATGTTTTTAATGATTTCATTTGAAGAAAGGGTTTGCTGCTAATAGACATTCTAAAACACTGGAATAGAATTCCTTCAGGGATTTATTTGGGGATTAAAATTCTATGTGCCCATAATATAGAAAAAGAAAAAACTAATAACCATACCATAAAAATGGGCAAAGAATATAAATAGACAATTGGCAGACATGGAAATAAAAATGGCACTTAAACAACAAAGGAAGATAATTCATCCTTATTCATAAGAGAAATATATATTAAAACTGCACTCAGATGCCATTTTTTTCTTATCAGATTTGCAAAAATCCAAAAGTTTGAGTCACAACACTCTCTTGGTAGGGTTGTAAAGAACTTATAAAAAAAAAAAAAACACTATGAAGAGAAATTCAGCAGTGCCTTCCAATTTAAAAATGTACATATATTGACCCTAGCAATCCTATTTTTAAGATTTACTTCTATAGATATACTTGCACATATGTGAAACATATAAAAGTTATTCATTGTAGCATTATTTGTAATGGACAAAAACTGGAAATAATTTCTACATCTATCAATAGACATCTGGCCAAATACGTTATGGCTCAGTAATATAATGAAATGTTATACAGTAATATAAAAGAATGCATAAGCTTGCTACGTGCTAATACAGAAAGATATTATATTAAATGAGTACAATAAAAAAGGTGTAAAATTATGTGCATAATATACTTTTTTTTTGAGACAGAGTCTCACTATCTTGCCCTCAGTAGAGTGCCATGGCGTCAAAGCTCACAGCAACCTCAAACTCGTGGGCTCAAGCCATTCTCTTGCCTTAGCCTCCCAAGTAGCTGGTACTACAGGCACCCACCACAACACCTGGCTATGTTTTTGTTGCAGTTGTCATCGTTGTTTTAGCTGGCCGGGCTGGGCTTGAACCTGCCAGCCTCATTGTATGTGGCTGGTGCCATAACCATTGTGCTACAGGTGCTGAGCCCATAATATACTATTTTTTATGCAAAAGAGAATACATTTCTAAAAGAGTATACTCATATTTGCTTGCTTGTATTTTCATAAGGAAAATCTAGAAAGATACATAAGAAAATACTAAAAGTTATGATGGAAACTACAGGTTGTGGGAGGAAGACAAGAATTGGGTGAGTGTGGGACAGGAGTGAATCTGAAATTCTACTGCATATCTTTTTATTATATACATAGGTAAGATATATATACAAATATAATCATACATGTACATACACATATGCATTCACATTCTTGAATGATGCGAACGTATTTCTCATTCAAAAATTAAATTTGATGATTATGTTTGAAAAATATTCTACTTAAAGGCCAAGGGCTAGACTAGGTAACCATTTCGGGTTCCTTAAAGCATAGAAAATCAATCTCATGATGCTGATCATCAGAAGTCCAGCTCTATTCCTACTAGTAGGACAGACTCTAGCTATGATTTTGTGTTCCCAATCTTATTTCAATAGGGGTGTTTTCTACTATGGACACCATTCAGCACCTCCATCTGGGCAAACTGGGGTTGTTGCATTGCTTTCTTAAGCAGTTTTAAAGTAACTGTATACATTTGGGCTGGCTTTTAGGCCTTGGCCCAACTGAAAAGAAAGCAGACAAATAAGGTTGCTTGTGGGAGACAAAATGTGGCCATCCAACAGAGAGAGCACTGTTATTATGGAGAGAGGGGCAACTTGGGGCTGTATCAGGCTCAGGCTAAGTGAGAGCATGACAGCAAGGATGCCACACATCTTGCATTCTGTAGCCCCCTCCAAAATGTAACAGTGTTCACTCTCTGAGGCCATGTGGGTTCAGATGAGTTTTCTTTGGAATGTTCACTGAGATCAGAGGTACTGCTTCAAATGGGTCAATCAGCTGAGCCAGCGATGCCTACCATTTAGATTTCTTCCTTTCAACACTCCAACCACCATCACTTCCTTTTACCCTGGGCCTCTTGACTTGATCTGCTTTCCTTGGGCAGAGTCCAATGATTTCCAGATCTTCCTTAAACTCTCCTCTTCTGAAAAAGCTTAACTCTTCCATGACCCATCACGCTGAGGTCCTGGTAGCAGGCCACACACTAATCCCATTAACTAAGTAATTAATTGAAGTGCCAATGGAAGTCAATGCTTTAAAACAGGATCCTCTTCTAGATATTTACGTTGTGACATGAGCCTTTGATGTTTTATCCAGAATGAGGCTGGAGAGTACAGAGAAAAGAGTATTTGAAACTTTTCAGAACTTAGGACTCACATGAAGAGGCTCACTGAGAATGTAATGACCCATTATATTCACTGAGAATCCTTTTATGCTCCAGCTCTGGGCTGACATTCTTTGCCCCATCATCCCTCCATCTCAAGCTTCTTCATGTGAGTCCTAAGTTCTGAACAGTTACAATACTCTCTGCCCTCTTTTCCTTGTGGGAGTTTCAAATACTCTTTGCCCTCGTTTCCTTATGGGAGGAAAGGCCTTATTTCAGAGTGTCCCATTTGGGTTCAAATGAAAGCTCCAGTATTTTTATTTATTGCTTGGCAACTGGGCAAATCTTTAGCATCTGTAATCCTCAACTTCCCATCTATAAAATGGGGATGATAACAGGACCTTCCTCACAGGTTGTGATCATCAGATGAGTTAAGACATAGAATGTTCAGCATAGTACTGGGTACATATTAATGCTCAATAAATGCTATTTATTCTGTAACTAATAACTATAAATAATAGGGTATCTTGAGGACAGAAAAAAAGCTGGTAAGGGAAAAGATGTGGGACTACCTTGTCCTCACATTGGCCATCCTCCTCCCTTAGTGGCAGGCCCTGCCTCTGTATAAGGCCCATGCTAAACTCCAAAGTAGCAGTGACACTTACTTTTCAATCAGTATATGTGCTGGAACTGTTTAGAATTCCCAGTATCTGCAACATAGTGACAAGGTGTGTTTCTACCCTTATGCAATATAACACTGTCTTTCACTGATTGCAGAACTTTTCAAAAATTGCTAGATCCTGAGTGGTAACTACAGAGTCACTTCTGACCCATTACATTCACTGAGAATCCTTTTATGCCCCAGCTTTGGGCTGACATCCTTTGCCCCATTATCCTTCCATCTCAATGGGAGTGAGGAGCCCACGAGGTATGATTTCTTTAGCCAAGCAGATGCTTTCTGGACAGGGTCATTTACCAAAACCATAGACACTGCTTTGCATGTATGGAGGGTCCCAGATAGGTGAATTTATGGGTAAGAAGGGTCACAAGTGTATTTGTGATTCTGAGTGGCTCTTAAGGGCACAGAAAAGAAGGAAAGATCGAACTCGTCCGTCAACTCTCCCATTGTATTCCAGCCATCATTTCTTGTGTCCTTTTCTGCAACATGTTTTCCAGAATTTCTAAACAATATTAATGGCTGATGGATTTGAGTTTCATTTTTGTTTTGGGTTAGTATCTTAATTGCTTTTCAGAAAAAATTTTATATTTTTCAGTTTAGGATGCCTTTTCATTTCTCCCTTCACTCATCCTCTTTCCTCCTGCCATTCATGGTCCAGCTCTTGTCTCACCTCTTCAAGGAAATCTCATCTAACTACTTCTTCACTTGATAGTCTCCTTCAGGGAAGGAAAATCCATCAGTAGAGCAGACTGCCCCTGCTTATGGGGTTTCCAACAGTCGCAAGCTCACCATTTTCCTAATCTCTCTTGCCCTTTGCTCTGCCAGAATGTCTGGTGTTACCCTGGGTTCAAACATTAGTTAGAAAAGGACCTAGAGATTTAATACGTTCACAGTAATGAGTATAGAAGACTGGGACAGACCCCCAATAGAGAGATAGGCTCTGGGGTGGGAGGCAACAACCCAGAACTCATTCAACCACTTTATACCCACAAGGCTGGCTATAATAAAAAGACAATAATAACATGTGCTGCAATAACATGTGGATAAATTGGAACATTACAGGTGAAAATGTAAAAATGTAAAATGTTACAGCTGCTTTGGAAAGCAGTCTAGCAATTCCTCAAACAGTTAAATAGAGGGTGTCCTAAAGTTGCCATACTTATGAAAAATGGGAAATTATAAATAAATTTACCTTTGCTTCTTAATATTCATTACAAACTATTTACAGAATATTCTCTATGTACTGACCACCTTTCCATAAAATTTCATAATGAATATTTTGTAAACAAACGTACATTTAGCTAGAATTTTCTATGTCCCCTATGTATGGTGACTTTAGGGGGGACCTCTGGGACATCCTGTAGAGTTACCATCTAACCGACAACTCCACTTCTGGGTACATAACCAAAAGTATTGAAAGCAGGGACTGAAACAGATACTTGCACATGAAACCTTATAGTAGCATTACTCACAACAGTCAAAAGGTAGAAACAACCCAAATGCCCATCAACAGATGAATGGATAAACAAAATTTGATATATCCGTATAATAAAATATAATTCAGTTACAAGGATAAACCTTAAAAACACTCTGTTAAGTGGAAAAAGACACTCGTAAAACACCACATACAGCATGATTCCACTCACATGAAATGTTTAGAATAGGCAAATTCACAGACACAGAAAGTCGAATGGTGAATGCCAGGAGCTGGGAGGACAGGAGAATGGCTAGCAGGTATGGGCTTCTTTGGGGGATGCTGAAAATATTCTGGAATTAGATAGTGGTGATGGTTGCAAATATGCTAAAACCAACTAAGTTGTACACTTTAAACGGATGGATTTTATAGTATATCAATTACACATTAATAAAGCTATTACCAAAAAAAGAATCCCGCAAAAGAAAACTGCTAACCATCCTCCAGTGCAGGCACAATAGCTGAGTACCAGAGTGGGGTAGGGCTAGACAAAACGAAGGTGCTTTGCAGCCTGGTGACAGGGACATAGGCAACAAAGGGAAAGATAAAGTAAAAAGAAAGGGAGAACCACAACTGGGTAGAGGGGGGCAATCCCAAGTCATAATCTTGCCCAGTGCCCCTCCGCCATGGAATAGCCACCTTGGGAGACAGCTGAGCAAAAAGAGGGGGCTGATGAGGGTGAAGATTTTCCTGCTTGGA
The DNA here is from genome assembly GCA_963574355.1 of Loris lydekkerianus. NCBI lineage: Eukaryota > Metazoa > Chordata > Mammalia > Primates > Lorisidae > Loris > Loris lydekkerianus. The sequence continues at coordinate 6,432 of CAUYPK010063859.1, read as the reverse complement.
ATCTTCCTGGAGACTCTCTGTGGGCTCACATCTTCAGCAAGACTAGTGACCTCTGTACTCTTACCTTAGGCCCAACCCCCAGTGAGGTCCAGGCCAGGAAATTCTTGTAGCAGATTCAGCAGATCACTCTGCAGCTAACCAGACAGACACAACACTCTGTCCCAACCAATAAGGTGCCGAGTGAGAGGAAACAGTCATCTGCTGCTCCAGCTGGCAACAAGAGAGTGGAAGAGGGCGCTGAAAGCTTGCACCCTGGTCTAATCCCAGCTCTCCCCCTCCTCATCCGGACCCCATCTGCGGGCTGTTTTTCATCCCACTTCCGTTAATGTTTCAGCTGCTGTCAGTCAGTAGCTGACCCTATCTGAATGTGCCATCTTGTCAGGCAGATGGCTGAGAAGAACGGCTGGAGGAGAGGGTTTGGGCAAGGAGGAGCTATGTCTCTGTGAAGCAGGGGGTGCTGGCAGACTGCGCATAGATTTGTTGTTGTTGTTGTTGTTGTTTTTCAGGGGGGAGCACATGTGTTCTTGGCTAGGTTGTGCTATTGGCTTGCTGTGTGATAGGACTGCTGTCACTTTGCCACGCCTGGCTTCAGCTTCTAAAGAACTTTCTGTGTTTGTGAATATGTGTGTGTTAGTTGGGGGTAATTGTTTCATCTGCTTTCATAGGGACGTGGTAAGAACGAACATAATTCTATTTTTTGAAAAGGCTCAGAGGGTAAAGAAGCTATATGCAACACAGCCAATTGATTATGATTATTTCCTGCTTATCAAGTGAATTCCATTTGAAGGCAAAAACAGATTGATGATTGTGCCTGCTCTGGCGGTCCAGTGTCCAGAGCTTACTATATCCCATACAGGTCCTGCCAACTCAGAATAATTTCCCATAGTTTGCAATTTGCTGCCTCTTAGGTAGCAATTCCAGCCTTATGGTATTGCTCACTTGCCTGTGGGTGGGGACCTAAGGGCTGAAGCCCCATGTATGGAGCAGCACCAAAATATGGCCCAACCAGGGTTATGGAGTACATCTCAAAGATGTATCCCCTGGCTAAGGAATGCTCTACATCAGACTGTCTGGTCCCTGTCCCCGCTATGCTCCTTACCAACTCTGCCTTGACTCATGCTAGAACCAACTACCCCCATAGCCTGTCCGTTCCTTACTCATGTCCAACCCAGCCACCAGGGTACATCAAATACACTCTGATTTCTTTCTTGCACCAACTGTAATGGTCTTTCTGTACCCCACTGGCTAACATCTGATAGCAGGGATCCTGCTTTCTAAGGATCTGTTAAGTACAATGGAGAGGGGACCTATGCCTTGTATGTCTTTGGGTCCTGCTGGCTCTAGCACTGGAACAGAGCATGGAATGGGAGAACAAATATTCAAATAGTGGCATATGCTTCAACGTTGAGAGTCTACTATTAATTCCATAAAATATTAAAACAAATGTGCACATCCAGGGGGCAAGCTGTTTCTTTATTTAAGGCCAAGATAGCTAGAAAGTAATAAGTATGACTCTAGAAAGTGATATGAAGTGAGTTACACAATTTTGAGTGTTTAAGAGCCCATGGGTTCTATCAGATTCTCAGTGTACCATGACCCAAAAGAGGTGATGTCACTATTATAATACAAAGTGAGGGACTTGTGGGTTTCACTTAAGTAGTATTGGATCTCTGCAGGCACCTCTGTCCAGATTCTAGGGTTATACATATTCATTTTCAGCTTTTTGTGTGCTGACAATGTTTACTGGTGGAAGCTTCTCATAACCCAATCTTCAGAGGGAGCCTCTATGTTCTTTTCTGTCAAAATTTCTTCTTCCACTTTATTGAACAGCTTTATTATCAGCTCCATTATTCAGCTCATGGACCATTTCAATCTCATTACATAAGCCTCCTAGGGTTTCCCAAGTATATCTCCAAGAGGTAACTGGAAATGGCTTTCACTTCGGACAGATGGAAATGAGGCCCAGGTATGCCAAGGGGACACTGTTATTCCGTGCCAAAGCAAGGATTTGAATTTTAAGTTTCTTAATTTTACCTACAGCCACAAAAAATGAGGGCTAGAAAAGCCCACTAAAATCCAGTCCAATAATTGAAGAAGGAAAAAAAGCACAAATCCTATGTTCAGAGGCTAATTCCTCAGTCTCAAACCTTCATCTGAACTTGGATTATACAGCCCAATAAAAAGATTCCCTTTTGTGGTGGATCTCATAGGACTGCATTATTCCTTGGCTACCATACTGTATGTTTTAAACAATTTCTAATTACCAAAAGGTGTAATAAATGGGCTTGCAGTTGTAATATGTTATATCAATTACTGTGTGTGATGCCTAACTGTTAATGACAGGTTTTGTGGTAACATGTGTCACTCACCGCCTTCCTTTTCTCCCTAAATAAATTAAGAATGAGTTCTACTAATACTTGGTTAGTTCTAATCCTTCAGGAACCAGGCTTTTTTTTTCAAGGTCAATGACCCTTTGAAATAGACAAATTAGTCACTACCCTCAAGCAGCATTTACAGAAACAATGCAAAGCATCTGGATGAGACAGTGGGGAGTTCAGTCAAGCATTCCTTTGTATTGCCTACTCCAGCATTTCCGAAGTCTGCTCTGCAGAGCATTACTAGTCCCCAAGATGCTCTATGAAAACAAAATTCTGTGCTTCAAATAAAGTTGGGAAAACATCACGTTCAATGCTCACAATATCCTTTTCAACGTGTTAAAACATCTCAAAAGTTCCAGAGTAAAGAGACCTGTTTGTTGACAACTCAGAATTTTCTCTGATTTTACTGAACTGCTGGACCGTTTTTTTTTTTTTTTTTTTTTTTTTTTTTTTTTGTTTTGTTTTGTTTTGTTTTAAATAATTTTCACCTAGTAACCGACTACGAACATCCTAGGAACACCTTCTGGGAAGTGCTGCCCTGCACTACGTCTAATACCTAGATATTTTGAGGATCTGGATATTTGCCATCTCATGGACACTATAAGTACTGAATGCAGGATCCTGCTCCTACCCTTAGTCACAATGAACCTTCAGCTAGGAACTCACATGTTTCTCCTAGGTGGCTGCATTGCACTTCCTGTACTGCCTTCCCCTCCCCTCTTATTCTCTCTCTATTTATATATCCTCTCCCCTCCCCCATTAGCAAGCTCCATAAATCAAGAGAAAACATTCCCCTATGAAAAACTGTGCAGTGCTAATAACTGGAACCACACAGCTCCGCACTTGCAACAACAGCCCAATGACATCAGACACCTGTGGATAAAAGAAGTCGAGCCCAGAAGTTTGTATCTTTTCTACATATGATGAGAAGCCAGTGAAGTGATTTGATGAAATTTACATTTTTGAAAGGCTGCTCTGGGATGGCTGGAGGAGAGACAATAAGGTCGGAGGCGGGACATGTCAAGAGGTGATGGAAAGAGGCCACTGCTATCATATTACATGCTAAAGGAAGAAAAGAGGCATTTGGTACTTGAGGATTAATTGAAAAAACTTAACCCCCAACATTTGTAGTGTTTGGAAAACTGTTAGCAGCAGGCTTCAGAAATTGGTCCCTGGAGGCCACTGGCAGAGGCTGCAGGAAAGGTGGTGGCAGACCAGGCTTCAGGCTGCTGGAGCAGTGGGAATGCTGTTAGAAAATGCAGTCCACTTCTTTCTTCCCGGAGACCAAGAGAGGCAGCTCATCTGCCTTGTCAGGGAACTAGTAGAGGAAAAGAGAAAGTATCATGTTGCTCCTCCTAGGAAATCATTTAAGGACTAAAGCCAAAGTCTGCCCTGGAGGGAGAGTCATTTAGGTCGGAGAACACAATACAGAGAAAGAAAAGGTGTTAGGAAATCTAAATTCTAAAAAACTCTACCACTGATTACCATAAGATAGTGTCAATTTCTCAGAAAACAGAGGTGTGAGGCATAAAGAGATGTCAAAGATTAATGAAAATTTCCAGTTTGAAACTATGATTCCTCTGTCAGCTAGATGCAGCCCAATTCCTAATTGCTAAGTCATGGAAAAAGCCCAAGTGCCCATCGATCCACGAATGGATGAATAAATTGTGGTACATGTATACCATGGAATATTATGCAGCCTTAAGAAAGATGGAGACTTCACCTCTTTCATGTTTACATGGATGGAGCTGGAACATATTCTTCTTAGTTAAATATCTTAAGAATGGAAGAAAAAGTATCCAGGTACTCAGTCCTACTATGAAACTAATTTATGACTTACATATGAAAGCTATAACCCAGTTATAACCTAAGAATGTGGACAAGAGGAAGGGGAGGGAGGGAGGAGGAAGGGCAGAGGGAGGGTGATTGGTGGGATTACACCTGTGGTGCTTCTTATAAGGGTACATGTGAAACTTAGTAAATGTAGAATATAATTGTCTTAATACAATAACTAAGAAAATTCCAGGAAGGCTATGTTAACTAGTGTGATGAAAATGTGTCAAACTGTTTATAAAACCAATGTATGGTGCCCCATGATCACATTAATGTACATAGCCATGATTTAATATTAATAATAAAAAAAAAGTATCTGAAGAATGGAGGAAAATGTATCCAATGTACTCATCCCTACTATGAAACTAATTTATGGCTTTCATATGAAAGCTATAACCCAGTTATAACCTAAGAATATGGGAAGAGGGAGAGGGAGGGGAGGGAAGGGGGAGGATGGCCAAAGGGAGGGTGATTGGTGGGATTACACCTATGGAGCATCTTACAAGGGTACATGAAACTTAGTAAGTGTAGAATGTAAATGTCTTAACACAATAACTAAGAAAATGCAGGGAAGGCTATGTTAACCAGTGTGATGAAAATATGTCAAACGGTCTATAAAACCAGTATATGGTGTCCCATAATTGCCTTAATGTACACAGCTATGATTTAATAATAAAAAAATAGAAAATATATGTACATATGATTGTTTTTAAATAGATGCAGAAAATGCATTAGATAACATTCAGCAAATTAAATATATAGGACCACACCACCTTAATTATATAAACTATATTATCAAATATATGTATTCTAGTACTATATATGTAAAATTCAAAATTTTAGCCAGCACCTTGAGATATCCAGTTGACTAGCTGGCTAACTAGCTGGTATGTTTGGGTGCCTGTGTATAGTAAATACACTATGACATAATACATAAACTTTATGTATTATAAAACAATTTATAGCTATATATGAAAAAGAAATAAACATATAATTACTATAAGATTGTAAGTTAATGGCTAGGTAAAACACAAGAGAATCTACATACAAATTATTATAATTACTATCATTTAAATGTTCAAAAAGAGCAATGTCAGTAAAATGGTAGAATGGGCAACTCCAAACTCCTGCCCCTCCACAGAAGCATCAAATACCAGGCAGAAACCATCTCGATGCCTGTAGCACAGTGGTTATGGGGCCAGCCACATATACTGAATCTGGCAGGTTCGAACCTGGACCAGGCCAGCTAAACAACAATGACAACTGCAACAAAAATATAGCCGGGTGTTATGGTGGGTGCCTATATCCCAGCTACTTGGGAGGCTGAGGCAAGAGAATTGCTTAAGCCCAAGAGTTTGTGGTTGCTATGAGCTATGACACCACGGCATTCCACTGAGGGCAACACATTTCAAAAGTTTTGTCCGTTTCAAAAGTTTTGTTCATTTTTATGAGTCTACTTTAAACTGTAATATCTTAGTGAATATTTATTCAATTTAATCAAAATAAGCACCATTTGAATCAGTGCACTTTTGCCAACATAACACAAGTCATTTAATTCCGTTGGCATAAAAATTGAGTGCTTGGGATTCGATGAAGTCAACGAAGGCCGTTTTTGCTAGGTCCTGATTGGCAAAGGTTCTACTGTAAGAAAGTTATCGAAGTGCTTGAAAAGATGGTAGTCGGTTGGTGAGAGGTCTAGGGAGTATGGTGGGTGGGGCAGAACTTTGACGCTCAATTCCTTTAATTTTCGGATGGTGATTTGTGAGATGTGCGGCTGGGCGTTGTCGCAGAGCAGGATTGGACCTCTTCTGTTGACCAGTGCTGGCTGCTGCTGACGCAATTTTTAGTACATTTCATCGATTTCCTCACAATAGGACTCTGCTGTGATGGTTTGGCCTGGTTGCAGAAAGCTATAGTGAATCACACCAGCCGCTGACAACAATACAGTAACTATGATTCTTTTTTGGTGGGGTTTCACCTTTGGGAAGTGCCTGGGTGGCTCATCGGTGTCCAACCACTGTCCTGAATGTTTCCTATTGTCGTAGAGAATCCACTTTTCATCACATGTGATGATCCGATCCAAAAAAGGATTGTTTTGGTTGCGCAAAAGCAATGAAGAACAAACCTCAAAACGTGACAATTTCTGCCGATCGTTTAAATCGTGGGGCACCCACTTTTCGAGCTTTTTGACCTTTCCAATACATTTTAAACCATCAAAAAC
>CAUYPK010063858.1:0-17079 GCA_963574355.1 Loris lydekkerianus | reverse complement strand
AACTTTCACTCTTCGCAGATGATACGACTGTATATCTGGAAAACACTAGGGATTCTACTACAAAACTCTTAGAAGTGATCAAGAAATACAGCAGTGTCTCAGGTTACAAAATTAACATTCATAAATCAGTAGCTTTTATATATACCAACAATAGTCAAGCTGAAGAAACAGTCAAGGACTCTTTTTTGTTCACAGTAGCGCCAAAGAAGATGAAATATTTGGGGTTTGTTTAACAAAGAACGTGAAAGATCTCTATAAAGAGAACTATGAATCTCTAAGAAAAGGAATAGCTGAAAATGTTAACAAATGAAAAAACATACCATGATCATGGCTGGGAAGAATCATGATTTTTAAAATGTCTATACTATGCAAAGCAATATACAATTTTAATGTAATCCCTATTGAAGCTCCACTGTTTCAAATCTATAAAGATTTGAAAAAATAATGCTTCATTTTATATGGAATCAGAAAAAAACTTTAAATAGCCAAGACATTACTCAGCAATAAAAACAAAGCAGGAGGAATCACACTACCAGACCTCAGACTATACTATAAATCTATAGTGATCAAAAGAGCATGGTACTGGTACAAAAACAGTGAGGTAGATGTATGGAACAGAGTAGGGAACCAAGAATCGAATCCAGCTATTTACCATTATTTGATCTTTGACAAGCCAATTAAATACATTCAGTGGGGAAAAGATTCCCTATTTAACAAATGGTGCTGGGTGAACTGGCTGGTGACCTGTAGAAGACTGAAACTGGACCCACACCTTTCACCATTAACTAAGATAGACTCTCACTGGATTGAAGATTTAAACTTAAGACATGAAACTATAAAAATACTAGAAGAGAGTGCAGGGAAAACTCTTGAAGAAATCTACCTGGATGAATATTTTATGAGGAGAACCCCTGGGCAATTGAAGCAGCTTCAAAAATACACTACTGGCACCTGATCAACCTAAAAAGCTTCTGCACAACCAAGAACATAGAAAGTAAAACAAGTAGACAGCCCCGAGAATGGGAGAAGATATTTGCAGGTTATGTCTCTGACAAAGATTTAATAAATTGAATCCATAGAGAACTCAAACATATTAGCAAGAAAAGAAGAAGTGATCCCATCTCAGGGTGGGCAAGGGACTTGAAGAGATACTTCTCTGAAGAAGACAGGTGCACAGCCTACAGACATATGAAAAAATGCTCATCATCCTAATCATCAGAGAAATGCAAATCAAAACTACCATATATACTCGAGTATATACGGTACTTTGAGATATCATCTAACTCCAGTAATATTAGCCCATATCACAAAATTCCAAGACCATAGATGTTTGTGTGGATGTGGAGAAAAGGGAACACTTTTGCACTGTGGTGGGAATGCAAATTAATACATTCCTTTTGGAAAGATGTTTGGAGAACATTTAGAGATCTAAAAATAGATCTGCCATTTGATCCTATAATTCCTCTACTAGGTAATACCCAGAAGATCAAAAATCACATTATAACAAAATATTTGTACCAGAATGTTTATTGCAGCCCAGTTCATAATTGCTAAGTCATGGAAAATGCCAAAGTGTCCTTAGATCCACGAATGGATTAATAAATTGTGGTACATGTACACCATGGAATATTATGCAGCCTTAAAGAAAGATGGAGACTTTACTTCTTTCATGTTCACATGCATGGAGCTGGAACATATTCTTCTTAGTAAAGTATCTCAAGAATGGAAGAAAAAGTATCCAATGTACTCATCCCTACTATGAAACTAATTTATGGCTTTCATATGAAAGCTATAACCCAGTTATAACCTAAGAATATGGGGAAGGGGGAGAGGGAGGGTAGGGAGGAGGGTGAATGGGTGGAGGGAGGGTGATTGGTGGGATAACACCTATGGCTTATCTTACAAGGATACATGTGAAACTTACTAAATGTAGAATATAAATGTCTTAACACAATAACTAAGAAAATGCCAGGAAGGCTATGTTAACCAGTGTAATGCAAATATGTCAAATGGTATATAAAACCAGTGTATGGTGCCCATGATTGTATTAATGTACATGCCTATGATTTAATAAAAACATAAATAAAAATAGTCATCTGAATAAAAGTTTTACAATCTTGTGTTTATCAAGACAATGAAATCTAAAGCAGCTATGAAAAATTAGTTCCATTTTTATTTAATGGACATCTTTGCTCTCTACTATACGTGAATTAGCAAGTCAGAGGTGGGTAATGAGTCAGACAACTTTTAAGATCAATTTTTGTACTCCCATCAGTTTTTGGTTCTGGCCACTGTTGTGACAAAAAACAGTATGCATGTACACATTAACAGGGCCATGCTTCAGTGAGAACCATGGTCTCTCCCTTTCTCCTCTGGGACTTCTCCCATGTCTCAGCATAAGATGCTATGAAAACTGACTCAACCTTTCTATGATTCCTGGAAAGATAGTAGTCTGTTTGATATATGTGGGACAGAAGTCATGGGATAAAAATCCTTTTCTCATCTCAGGCTAACAGTTCAGAGAGGTATTTTGTGTTATGCCGGGGAATTTAGTTCTATTTGTCCATGGAAGAACCAACTTGATACATCTTTGGGTTAATTTCCATATCTTTTCTATTTCATTATTGCAATTATAAGACTCCTTTCCCTGGGATCTCTTCCTAAAATAAACTTTCTACTTACAATCCTTTGCCTCAAGTTTTGATTTTTAGAAGAGGTAAAGCTAAGCATGACTTAACAATATATAATGAAACTTTCCTACCAAATACACTATCTATCTCACATTTTTGTTTAGCTTGGCCCAAGTATAAGAAATGCTGTTTGAATTATATTATACAAAATAATTAGTGCAAAATAATTTCTAATTATAACAAGTAACTTTTCCTTTAAGTAAGACCTACTTGGCAGAGTTCAAATTCAAAGTCAGATTTGTTTATTTTATCGTTCATGTTTCAATAAGAACAATAAGGTCTGCCCATACAAGGTAAGTGAAAAAAGTTTAATAAATGAAATATTTATCTAGGCATATGTAGGGGTAAGGAATACAAAGAGGAATAATTATTTCATAACTCTGTGGTCAGAAATAGCAGGAAACTTTTACCACTCCTGAACTGAATAAAAGAGGGAAAGAGCTATTAGGGTATCTGGAGAGTAGCTGTATGGAGAGAGTGACTTTTCAAGATCTGTGGCCTTTAAGATGCAAAATAGCCAACCTCCTTCCACCTGGTTTGGAGGAATCAAGAAGAGTTAAGTACCATTCCAGCTACCACACATAGGGGAAATAAGTCTGCTGGGGGAGTAAGCAAAATTCTGTGGTATCCGGAATCCTGAACTCTACTAGGATAGGAGATTGTAGCCAAAACAGACTGTTGAGTGCAGAACAGATTATGACAATTCTGATACACTAACCTAGTGGTATAGACAGGGCTAGAAAATATAGAGACACCAGTAGCAGATAGGCAAAGTCAAATATTATTTTACTACCTCATCAAGTGAGAAACTGAAGAAATAGAAATGATGGACAAAGGAATGACTTAATAAACAGTGGAACCTGAAGACCCAGAAAACAGTGGATGGAAGGTTCTCCACAGAGTAGAATCAAAACCTAATTTAGTCAAAGCATTTAAAGAACTATTTTCACCTGTGAGGTGATGGTGGGAGAGTGTTATATCTGCCCAACAGGATTTTTAAATTAGCACAAAATAACTGATTGCTGTATGCCTTTTATTTTTTCCCTTTCTGAATCAGAGCTTGTGCAGTGATCATTCTGGTCCCGGGTTAACACTGTACAATGTGTGCAGAAGAAAATAAAAAGTTCTATTACTTACTAGGTTATTAGAAGAACCATGTTTGCATCTAAAGAAGAGAATTGAAAATCACCTAAATATGTTGAATTTTGAGCAGAATATAATGATGGGATGTGTCCTGGGAATGTTTCCCATGGTGATTTCATGGAAAAAATTGAATGGATGCTCGGTGACTGTAAGTACAAACTCCGGCCTGACTGGCTTGGTGGTATTCATGTTCTCATTTTGCTGGGTCCACAGCTATGCTACATTTTCAAATATGATGTAGGGAATTGTGTCAAAATAAGTAGATCTCATCATTCTCATGAACGGATATGGTGAGAGTCATCCTGGGGAGTTAAGAGCTACTGTCTTTCCTTTGTCCGAAGGCTGAATACAAAGATTCCATGGAGAACTCTGAAACCCCAGTTTCTACAAAATCAAAAATGTTTGAGTCTGAGAACAAAGCTGTGATATTTAAGTGAATTGGATATAAAGAGAGGGAAAAATAGGCTTCAGTTTTGTAAATGTTATGGCTGAGGTTGTTTTGTTGGTGTTGTTATGGCAGATAGCTTTATTTGATTATCACAGAGGGAAAAACATTCCATTTAATAAGTTATTGAGCTACCAAAATAAAATAACAAAATCACAAATTAGCAGAAAAGCACGAAACAGAACAAATAACCATAGAAATCAAAAGCTGTTTCTTTGAGACAAAAAATTAAAATGGAAATGTTATCACAAAAAGCACTGGAAAATGATATCAGTAACATCAGGAATATAGCTGCAGATTAAAATGAGACTAAATATTAGCAGAACAAAATTAAAGGCTTTATGTACAAATTTTAAAATTTTAAACAAAATGAATAATTTTGCAGCAAGCATAACTTGCAACAACTGAGTCAAAAAGAAAAATTAGACAGGCGTATTACTACTACTACACACACACACACACACACATACATTTTCAGCTATTTTTAGAGTTAAGACATATCAAAGTCTCTAGGAGTAGAACCACAAATTTTCTTGAAAATAAAAAATAACAGTATCTACCACATCATTATAACTTTAATTCTCAAAGGAGATATAGATAGAATAAGAAAAATAAAAACCCATCTAATCTCACTTATGAACATATATTCAAAAACAAAAAGAAAACAAATAAGCAATACATTTTAAAATTCACTAAGACAAAATTGTATTTCTCCAGGTTATGTAAATTGAATTAAATATATTTTGTAATTGAAAAGTATGATACCTCCAGCTTTGTTTGTCTTCTCAAACTAGGATGGTGCCTAGTCCTAGAGTTTTGCAACTCTTTTTCTGGAATGACCATCAGAGCTGTTGTCATGCATGATCTGACATTTAGGTTCATGGAATTGCCACCATGCTCTTATGTTGGCAGCACAGTGCAAATAACTTGGTGGGATTTCATATCATTGGTATATGAGTATCTCACAACTGTTCTTGTGTTGATGTACGACAGTGTCTTGCTGAGTGGCATTCATTAGCGTTGCATGATTTTGTGTGCCATACGATGACATCTCTGATGGTCATTCCAGAGAAAGATTTCCAGAATTTCTTTGAAGTATGGACTAGGCACTAGTGTGAGTGCATAGTTTCCCAAGGGGAGTGCTTGGAAGGTGACTGCAGTGATATTCAACAATGAGGTACATAGCACTTTTTCTAGGATGAGTTCATGAACTTGTCAGACTACCTATAAATTCTTAAGTCAAAAACTGTCACAAGTGACAAAAAGAATACTATATAATAAGAAGAGGGACAATTCAATAGGAAAATATAGTCATTTGTTGGTATCCATGAGAGATTGCTTCCTGGACTTTTGGCAGATACCAAATCCATGTCCCTTATATAACATGGTATAGTATTTGTATATAACCCATGCACATCTTTCTGTATACATTAAATAATCTCTACAGTACCTATAATACCTAATAAAATGTAAATGCTCAATAAATCCTTGTTAACAAAAGCAATTCTGGGCAAGGCAAACAAAGCTGGAAGTGTCATACCTCTTAGTTGTAAAATATATTTAATGCAATTTACATTAGTCAACCTCAGTAGAATGCTGGGGCATCATAACTCACAGCAACCTACAGATCTTGGGCTTAAGTGATTCTCTTGACTCAGCCTCCCAAGTAGCTGGAACTAAAGGTGCCTGCCACAGCACCCGGCTATTTTTTGTTGCAGTTTGGCTGGGGCCAGGTTCAAACCTGCCATCCTCCATACATGGGGCCAGCGCCCTACTCATTGAGCCACAGGCGCCACCCCATGCTGTTATTCTTTTTATTCTCAAGATAGGTTTATGATTCTATTCCTAGAATCTTTGATCTATCTGGTACATTTTTCTCTTTTTGACTCAGTTTTTGTACGCTATATTTGCTGCATAATTGTTTATCTTGTTTAAAAATAATTACAATGTGTTAAGAACTTTTCACCAAATTACCAAATTGCTATTGCAGTTTAATTTTATATTAAGAGATATCATTTAATAAATGACAAGTCACACTTTTAAAATTGGTCTTTCTGTAAGTAAGTAATTTCCTTGGTTGTTTTCTTTTTTTTTTTTTCCAACCACAGAATTTAAAAATCAAAATATTTTCTCCTCTCCAAGATTCTTATTTGAGGACATATGCTCCAGTTTTTCTTGAACCCATCAGCACTCCTATGTCAATTGTAGGTGTTCAGTTTTTTGCTTGACTCCCGGGATTGTTCTGAAATTTACCAGATGGTAGATATCTTAAGAAAGGCAAAGAGAAAAAAATGTAGTTCACATTTTCGTGCCATTTTATTTCTTTTCTTAAAATTTTGGTCAGATTTTTTCCCAATCCTTTTTGAAAAAATACCCAAGAAATCCTGAAGCATCATTCATCTCTGACCCTGGCCTGGATATAGATGCAAGAGAGGGGCATTTTAATTTTTTCCAATATGACAAAAACAATGTTAAATATTGTGTGCTTTTCATCCAGTATATACTCTTAATATAACTATTTAAAATATGTGAGATTCGCTTTCTTACTCTTTTAACTGGGACTAATAATGGCTTAAGCTTATTTATTTCAGTTTATTCAAGGCATTTATGTATGCAGGTATGGTCTAAATCAGTAATATTTCAAACCACAGTAGATAATTTTGCTAATGGTGATGAGGTTGTAACAGGGAGACTGCTGTGAAAAAAAGAATGAAGTCAGAGTTAGGCAAGCTGATTTTTCTTCTATGAACTAGATATAAGGGCAAGATGGTTTTGGTACTATAAATCAAGGCAGTTTTTCTGAATGCTCTCCCCTTCCATGAATGAAAATAAAATAATTCTTAAGGGGTTGAATGACAAAAATTCAATTCACTGAATGAGGATAGAATCAATAGGATGAACTAGAAAGGGGAAATAAAGTGAAAAGAAGAAAGAGAATGGAACCCTAGCAAGAACAGAATGACTAGAACTGTAAAACTTTATCCTCTGTTCTTACAAGAGCAAACTTGGGTGCAGTGGAGGGGACGGCAATTTAAACTAACTCACAAATCTATGAAACACTTCATGTGAGTTTCCCATCACATATTTTTTTGAAATTTCACCTGAAATTCAACATAAATATGTTTCACAAAAAGAAAGATGAGCAACGAAGCTCACTGATTGGTGATGTAGTCTGGCTTTTCCTTTGATGATTGAGAATTATCACTGAAGAAAATAAACCCGATGTTCAGTTTATAATTGTCTTTGGTGTGCTCTTCATGAGACATGATCTCAGCCAAGCTAAGCTCTTCTGAATCTTCTTTCCAATGGAAACAGCAGTTAAATTATAAACATGATGTCCTAGATATCACAATTTAGGTAAAATATAGCCTTCACAACATTGCAAAAAGTTCCTTAGAACAATGGAATGCACATTACTAGATTGCTATTGGTATAAATCTTCATTATTCAAAATGGTAATAGGAATGGAAAAGCCAGTGAATGTTGACTGAGAGGATGATGAGCAGAAAAGGTGAGAAATGGGAAAATTCTCAGTAACTGAAAACTTATTTCAACAGGAAGATTATTTTAATCCACCACAACCAGCAAGACCTGTGTTTTCCTTTTATCAAAATAGATGTGTCCAGGTACATACATGAATCATATCTGTTTGTTTGATACCCACTTTGTTAAATAACTGCTTTATGTTAAAGATGAAATTTGTGACCAAGGAACAATGGAAAGGACATAGGTCTGTGACAAGTTTAAAAAATTTTAGAAAGAAGTTTGCAGTTGATCTGTTAACAAACCAATTTTCTCTAACATGACATGCTAAACCATGGCTTACCACCACCTTTGCTGTCAATTTCCACATTTAAGGCACCTCCCCTGGGATAACTGGGATAGATAATCAGGTTGTTCATAGGGTGTGGCAAATTCTGGAAAAATATTTGTGAAATGAAGGTAATCATTCATCAGCATTATGAACTTTCCTGATCACAGGAAGCAACAAAGACAAGAAATCTGTCTGAAGGAAGAGAAGAGATGGTAGATTGCTTTTAAATATGCCAGTAAATGCTATGTAGATTTCCATTCTTTGAACAAGAAGTTAAATATGGAGATGTTGTAATCTACAAAAGACATTGCCAGTGAGGGGAGGAGGAAATATATATGGAACAGAATTTTCCTGAATTAGTTAACTTGCATTGTTAGAGTTTAAATTGGTAAATAATTTTGTATGTAACCTTTCAAAATCCATTGTAATCATGTTAAACAAGTTAGTGATTAGGACTGAAGTTGAATACAAAGTGTAGATCTTTGAGTTTTTTTATTTTCCTAAAATTACACTACAAATATGAGAATTTATAAATGATTTTCAGCTTAGATTTTATAGATTGTGAATTGATTATAAAATTTAAGAACATAAATCTGCTTATTAGACCAGTCTACAAACATATAATACATTTAGAGCACAAGAAATACTTTCATTTCTCTTCTAGAGAGAACAAGAACTATATTCTAACATTTCTCTTTACTAGGCAGTGAAACGAGAAACTCACTTTGCTTTTGTTTCTGTCAAATCTGAAAAGACAAGCATTTATATCAGGGAACTGATGGCACTTATAGCATTCTTAGATTTAATCCATTATAATTTTATCCTCAATTATCCTATATTTGAGTATGTTTAAAAATTTAAGTAAAAGTCTCTTTGTTTTAGAGATAGGGAGAATATGAAGCCTTTATCAATAACAAAAAATGTAATACCTGAAATGTTATTTTTTTCTATTTAGAATGAACAGCAATATTTTTTCTACCATAAATGTAAACTGTACACATTTTAATAAACTTTCTCTTAGTTTGGAAATAGCTATTTCCTAAAAAAAAAAAAAAAAAAATGATAAACATGAGAAATCTATTTGTTTAAAAAAACCTAGGTTCTCAAGTGTCCTGCCTAAAGCTAATTTCAAATGACAAACCACAAATTCTTCGAAATTAAAATATCATAAGGGCACCCAATATTTGGGTTAAATAATTTGGAGACATTTTAATGATGTACTTATATGGCATCTGAATAATAAAATTAATGAAAGCTTAAATTATCACAAATTTTTTTAGTGGCTGAGAAATATTTATGGGAGAGTGAAAGTGAACAGCACTCACTTGATAGCTGTATATGTTAGTCAAGTGATTTAACATCTTCAAAGTATTTATTGAAGATTCTTTACAATGAAAAAAATAGGTTACATGGTTGAAACTTTAATAGTACCAAGCTAAATTCCTTTCTTATTTGTACACTCTATTTTGAGTTAGATACTATTGTTTACACGATTCCGAAGAAGGAACTGTAGAATGGAAACATATACATCATGGTACACATATGATATGCTTCAGGTGTTGGAACTAGTTGTCATAATGTGAAAAAGCTACAAATGTCAGAAAAATTATTTTGCTCAACATTTTTGTCTCTTTGATAGGGTTAATTGTGGACATTAACTTTCTCCAGGCCACCCAGCTCATATTAGAGATCAGGGATTCACACTTACAAACCAATAGTCTTCCCACTTCTGGATTAAGTCAAGTCTTTTAATTTCACATTGATCTTTAATTCAATCATTTCTGATAGAGTTTTTGATTTGTAGCATCCATGGTAAAAGCTATTTTGTCCTCAATTATTGATGGGACTACTGGGCTTGCTGCTTAAATACCATCCTTGGCTTCTCTTAATTTTAACCCTGGCATTCTTGAAAATGTTGCCTAAACTTCATTTAATACGTATTTTAAGTTTATAAATCACCTTTATCCTTATGACATGAAGTTGCCCTCATAATAGCACTGTGAGAAGACAAAAACAATACAATGTTACCATTATTGTTTTACAAGAGTTAAATTATCTCCCCCACCCCAAGTTGTAGAAAGTCCAACTTTTCCTGTCTCTAATTCTACCTTGTTTCTCAGTTCCCCAAACTGATGCAGAGAACATAGCAGTTTCTAAGATGGATTACCTGCTACCATCAACCTGACACATAGCTTATCTACCTTCAAAATTGGTACAGATTGTAGAAATGGTGGCAGCCTGAAAAATACAGTCCCTCTTCTAAAGAGCATAAACATAATTATGTAATAAATTATATGTCCATTTAAAATCTCCTTAAAGTGTTTTTAAATAATTTTATTGTTTCCAAATAATGACATTTTTAGCAGGAAAGGGAAAAAGAAAGAGGTGATAAGAACAGCAATCTGACTTCAGTTCTGAGTCAGACAAATTCATCATAGATGACTCAAAGACATCTCTCTCCTTGGGGGCTATCTATCACCAAATGAAGCTAATCGAACTTGACTAATGACTTCATTGGCAAAGTGCATGGGTGAAGAATGGCAAAAACGTGCAAGAAGATATAGACAGGACACAGACATGCTTCTTAATACCCACTAACTAGGTTGCCTAACTATGTAAAGTATATTCAAATTATTTCAAAATAATTATAGTATTATTTTCTAAACGCATTAGGACTCATGATAGATTTTGTTATTTTAAATACAAAAAGTATATTTTTGGTACATGATATAAAACTTGAAAACATATATTGTTTGGCAAAATGAATTTTATTATTTAATAGGTTTCCACTGTGATTCCTGAAAAGCTGTATATACATTTATTGTGGTGCTAAGATTGGAAGGGACTTCTCTTGCATACGCTTTAAACTTCTCTGCTTGTTCCTATGTGTGAGAGATAGTTATCTCTACAGAAACACTGAAATAAAATGAAAATATTATTTTGGCAAGACAAAAAATTACAACTCTGCACGTGATTTTCCCGAGTTTTAACGTGTAAGTCAGTATGGATCAGGTTGCTCTAAAGCCTCCTAAATAACAGTTCTTTGACAGCAGAAGTTATGAGAAATAAAACAAACTAAATATATTTCCTTAATGATGCCATTTATTGCGGACATAAGAGTCTCTGAAGTTAGATCATTCTGTTTTTTTCTCAATGTATTTTTGATTTTTATTATATAAATTTGGAATTGTGATATTAGAGAGGTTGAGTAGATTTATGACACTTGTTGGTGAACGTTCAACAAATTCTCATTAGAAGGATGAATGAATGAATAAATTCATGGACAAAATAAATTCTTTCCATATTTATTTTCTTTGAAGAAATAACTTATGCCAGGGTGATGATTCATACCTGTAATTGTACCACTTTGGGAGGTCAAGGCAGGAGGACCACTTGAAGTCAAGAGTTCAAGAATAGTCTGAGAAATCTAAGGAGACCCCAATCTCTACAAAAAATAGAAAAATTAGTTGGGCATGGTAGCACATGCTTGTAGTCCAGCTATTGGGGAAGCTGGAGAAGAATTACTTGAGCTCAGGAGTTTGAAGTCGCAGTGAGCTATGATGATGCTGCTGCCCTCATGCTTGGGCAACAGAGCAAGACTTTGTCTCCAAAATAAATAAATAAATAAATAACTTGTTACTCCTAGGAAAATATTTACATATTTATTGTTTTATGTTTTTATTATCATTGCTATTTATGCTTTTGCAAATAAATGAGAACATAAGTTACTTTATAGGTGCATATGTTTGTATTTACTTTAGTAAATTTACTATTTACTTTATTTATTAGTAAATTAGAGTAAATTTACTGTTTATTGTATTTACTTTAATAAAAACACTTACATTGTTGGCAGCACCTGTGGCTCAAAGGATTAGGGCGCCGGCCCCATATACCAAAGGTGATGGGTTCGAACCCAGCCCCGGCCAAAAACTGCAAAAAAAACCCCCCACAAAACACTTCCATTGTTGTGATTCCCATATCACAAATTGGTAAAACTTGCAATGTACATGCATAGCCTGGTAGAAACCTTTTACTATGTAAGTGTCAAAGACCATCCAGAAGAAAGATCCCCAATGCGTATAGAATTATGTGGTTCATCTCCAGCATCCATGGCAACATGGAAAAACAGTTGAAAACAGTATCAGACTTAGCAATATCCTCAGATACGAATCAACTTCAGTTTTAAGATATGGCATTTTTTTTTTAAAAGAGCCTGTTTTATTTTAAATCTTTCCTTGTTAGGAGGTGGGTTTCTGAAAGCAGACATTGCCCCCTTAACATAGCCTTTTATAACCTTTAACTCCTTTAGTTCCAGAGCAAGTTAAAACAATCTCACTGATCACATAATGAGGCCAGTGACTAAAACAAGCAAATTTCACAGCAAAGAGGAACACAGCTTCCTGTATCTGTCTGTAACACTTATAAATTATGTACATGTCAACAGACATTCTAAATAGCTGGGCTTCCCTATATTGGTAAAATAAGGAAGAAATACATTCTCTCCAATTTTGTGCTCGCTCTACTGTAATGAATTTTCCTAGTCATACAAAGAGCTAGGCTCAAGTCAACACTATGACAAATTCATTTTCAGATACATATTACTAAATTGTAAAAAGTCACAATTGGATTAGTCTTTTTCATGTCTAAGACTCTATGAGCCAATGAATCAGTGATTTGATGTTTTGAAGATTTACTAAAAAGCATATATAAAGAAATCATAGTTTAAAACTAAAACAACAACAACAACAACAAAATACATTCAAAAAATGATTCAGCTCTCCAAGACCTGAAACAATGTTAAAACAGAATCTATATGATAAGACTGGCATTTGCCTTGTATGACTATTTTATGTCTATCGTCTTCACCATGTGGAGAGGAGTAAAATCTCATATTCTACAACTTTTCCAATGAAAGTGGATTTCTGTACTCTTCATTAGACATAAATTTGGTAAATGCTTTAAAAAAAATCAAAACTTAAAATCTTTTTAAGTGGCCCAGTTCTCCTCAAGTTCCCTAAAGGGTGGAATGATGTGTCTAGACCAGAGACTTACTGAAATACCTAGGAAACCCATGCCTTTTTTAGCAGGAAACTGAAGTCTACATTAATATAGAAGTAGTTGGGTAAAGGTAGGTTTGGGTCTTCATCTTCTGTACATGACACATAATAAGAAGTCTTGTGCTTGAGGCTTAGTCATTGAACTCATGATCATCACAGGAGGTGAGTCCTTAATTCACCAGCACGTAGCATTAACAGTGAGAGACACAACTGATGTAATCACCCCTAGGTTTCAAGGAATATATTCCAAGAAGAGATTTATTGAATATTGAAATTCCTACAACTAAAGTATGTGGAAGCTCAGAGTCACAGTAAAAATAGACATTAATATAAGTGAAGCTCCATTTGTATTAGTGAAGCCCAATGCATTCAGGTAATATAGAGAAATCAAGAGGAAATGTGAGGAGGCAAAGAAAAATGATCATATCTTGAATATCTGAGAAAATTGGGGTGGATTTAGCATTGGTCCAAAAACTCAGAGAAAAAGTAAAAAATTGACAGACAGAAATGAAAAGCCACTGTTTAAACAAAGACATAAAGGAGCAGAAGCTTGGAAGTGAAAAGCAGAAGGGAGATTTGGCAAAATTTGGAAATATTTCTGGTTGCCATAGGTCACTCAGGCAGGGAGTCTGCTGCAGTATTGTGCTACTAGGATCCAGTGGGTAGAGACCAGGGGTACTGCTAAACTCCTGTAATTTACAGGACAGCTCTTTATAATAAACAATTACCTGGTTCAAAGTATCAGTAGTGATGAATTTGAGAAGCCTTGCCCTAATGCATTTCCTTTGTGCCAGTTCACAACAATTGAATTTGTTTAACAGTTTGAATTCAACAACTTAACAGTTGCAGTGCCACTGTGTTTCAGGGTTGTCTGTGCTCTACCCACCACCAGTGATGGATCCAGCATAATTTGCTTGGCAGGGAATCATTTAATTTGACAATTTTGTGTCCTTGTCTGCCTTCTCTGATCACTTCTGGTCCAATGGTGCAGCTTGAAATCTCTGGGATTATATTCTGACACAGAGATTAGTGTGCAGGGCATTAGTGAGAGAGTGTTCTTATTATCAACTCCTGTGGAAGGGAAGTGAGAAAGAAGGACTGGGTAGAGAAAGGAGCTGAATTTTGACAAGAGTTCACCAGAGTCCTCAGCTAAATTACGTAAAGTTCGGGGGTGGAGACAAGATGGATGACTGAAGCCAACTTTCCACAGAGGCTCTCATCCAGAAGGAGAGTTAAAGGACAGAAATTTAGCAAGTAACCTGGTGGATTAGAGCTGCACCATGAGAGAAGGTTGAAAAACACACATCAACCACACTGAGGTGAGCTGTGACACCAAGGATACAAACAAAAGGTACAAAATCCATCACCAAGTGGACGGGAAGACCCTCCTCCATGAGAATGGCTTGGAGTGCCCCAGAAACAAACAAACAGAGTTCAAAAGTCCTCCCACTACACTCCACGGGAGAGATCCTCTAAAAACTGGACCTACCTCCCCTATTAGGGTGCCACGGCATTCTCCTGCCAGGCATAAAACCGTATAAAACTGTGTATATTCTCTACCTGCAATTCTGAGCTCCTTGCACTCCCCTCCACTCTCATTCTGAGGTCTGGAGGCCTGTCCCGAAAGAGTCCAGATTCTTGGGTGATTTCTTGAGGGGTGTGGACAGGGCCTAGACTACAGCTGGTCAGTGCTGATTCTATGGCATGGGAGTGAGGAGAGGATGGTCGGCTGAGAGGGAACCACACCAGAGCAGAGGTGCCCTGAGGTGCACAGTAGCAGTCGTTTTTTGGCTATAATAGGGCTCACTCCTGGATATTCCAAAGTCACACCCCCTGTCTCCCTAGGCAACCAGAGGAGGCTGGGCATCTTCCCAGGTGGCAACCACCACCGTGGAACAGATCTGGGTTGGAAACGCAGGCCCCGTGAGTAAAGGGTTTGCCTAAGGCGGTACCTGCCTGGGTAGAGTGTGGAGACTAAAAAACACACAAGCAGAGCTGGGAAATTCTCAGGGTGCGGCTGACACAAAGGACTACTTTACTGAGCCCAAGATGCACCCAGCCCTCAGGGGATCATCAGTTTATACAGAAAGGAAGGCAGGAGGCTAGAAGTGACAGCTAACTGAATACAAACCTGCAGGAGCAAAGACAGGGCCTGAGACACAGGCTCTGGGAACTCAAACCAGCTTCTCTTCTGCAGGGGAATTTAGCAGGGAAAGAAACAAATTCCCACAAAGTTGTTCTGTTCTGTCAGTAACATCAATCAGGGGCAGGGTTGGAACTGAGTGAACACCCCGCCAGCCTCCATCAAGCACCTGAGGTTGTCAGGCCTCACCTCCCCTGCTGGATAGAGGTAGAGTACGGTGGCTTGGCTGAGCAGATATAGATTTCCTTGTGATTAAGGCAGGTACAAACACCTGGAGTATCTGTTTACTAGAGGCAACTGGCTCACAGTCCTGCGGGGCTATCAGTGACTGGGTGTGACAGAGGTATAAGGTGGGGAAGAAGGCATCAACCTTCCCAGACTGATCTATTTTGCTGGGTGGGTCCTCCTGACTTCAGGGAGCACCAGAGCAAGTCATATCTGAGTTGTCACCAGACCCCTGTGATCCAGTTGCCAGAGACCTTTTAAACTCTCCCACCTGAGACAGGTGCTCACTGAGACAATTGTTTTGGACCTTTTGAACGGAGCCAATCACCTGAGGACTACTCAGGTAGTACCCTGGGTGTGTGGTTGTAGGAAGGTTTGATTTTCCTTTTCCAATTGTTGCCTGTGGGGGGTGGGGGGACTTAATTTATGGAATTTCTCCACAGCTGAGACTTCAACCCAGAGTAACTGTTTCACTAGGGTTGAACATATACCAGCTGAAAATAAGACAGAACCACTTAGCCCCACCACACCAAACAGGTACCCAGTTTCTCAGGCCACAGCACTGTACAGGTCCTCAACAAAGCTCCAGGGGAAAAATCAAATGGTGTAAAATAATCATGGGGTGGAATCAGTGGAAAAACTCTGGTAACATGAATAACCAGAATAGATCAACCCCCCCAAGGAAAGATATAGCAGAAGTAACTGAAGATCCCATTCATAAACAGGTGGCCGAGATGTCAGAAATCAAATTCAGAATTTGGATTGCAAACAAGATTAATAGAACAGAGGAAAAGTGGGAATTCGAAATTCGAGGAGAAATTCAAAAGTTGTCTCAAGAATTTAACAAATTTAAAGACCAAACCACCATATATTTTGATGCACTGAAGCAAGAATTTCCAGCCCTCAAAGATCTGAAAAAATACAGTAGAATCCCTCAGTAACAGAGTGGAACAAGCAGAAGAAAGGATTTCTGACATTGAAGATAAAGCCTTTGAACGCTCCCAAACTCTCAAAGAGGAAGAGAAATGGAGAGCAAAAATGGATCATTCTCTCAGAGAGCTCTGGGATAATTCAAAGAAGGCTAATATCCACCTCATTGGAATCCCTGAAAGTGATAAAGTGGCCTCACAAGGCACAGCAATCCTTCTCCATGAAATTATGAAAGAGAATTTTCCAGACATGCCAAGAGATTCTGAAATTCAGATAGCAGACAGTTTCAGAACCCCAGCACGACTCAATCCGTATAAGACATCCCCCAGGCACATCATAATTAGCTTCACTAAAGTTAATATGAAGGAGAAAATTTTGAAAGCAGCCAGACGTAAGAAATCCATTATCTACAAAGGGAAGAATATTAGAATGACTGCAGATCTCTCTGATGGAACCTTTCAAGCCAGAAGAGGGTGGTCATTGACTTTTTAATCTCCCAAAGCAAAATAACTTTCAACCCCAGATCCTGTATCCAGCTACTCTGAGTTTCATTTATGAAGCAGAAATTAAATACTTTAATGACACTCATATGTTGAAGAAATTTGCCATAACCAAACCAGCTCTTCAGGATA
>CAUYPK010063857.1:0-20318 GCA_963574355.1 Loris lydekkerianus | reverse complement strand
CTTAGCCCAGCTCAGTGGCTCCTTTTGGGGTCCCAGACAATGCCCAAAGTTCTCCACACTTTTGCTCAAGCTCTCCCCAGTGCAGCTCAACTGAGCGCCAAGTCCAAGAACACCAAAAAAGTTCACAGGTAAGGCCTTTCCTGTTTGCAGTCTCACTGCTGCTTGTACTCACAGTTGCCGGCGTGATTAGGTTGATCGAACACACGCAACCACTTGCCAGTTTTCCACTGTTTTTGTCTTCCTCCTGGGGTCCAGAAGTCCCTTGCTGGCTCTCTGTTTCCTCAAAGGGATGATCGTAGGCAGGTCCCACCGGCCAGAGATGTCTGGAGTCTTGTCTCCCCAGATTCGCCAAGCCCAGTTACAGGGAAGCTGTTACTCAGCCGCCATCTTTAATCCAATCAAAGCTGACTTTCTTGATTAGCATTTTGATCAAGAATTTGAAGCCATTGGGGACAGGTTCCACCTTGATGTGGTTTTGCACCAGCACCTCTACTTTTCATTCTCTCATTCTGGACACATGAAGCTGACCTGTTGGTGACTTGGGAAGCTGTGCTGGGTTTGAATCACAGAATTGGTCCCTTGGTAGTTTGACCTTAGGTTTTTTTTTTTTGCAGTTTTTGGCCAGGGCTGGGTATGAACCTGCCACCTCTGGCATATGGGGCCGGAGCTCTGTTCCTTTGAGCCACAGGTACTGCCCTGACCTTAGGGATTTTAAAATCTCTCAACCTCTGTTTCCTCATGAGTAAAGAGGGGGCAGTACTTGACTCTGGGGAGACCGTAAAGGTTCCACCCAAGTGGGAAGCGCTGGCCTGTGCCCAGTGTGGTGGGAACTGGCTGGAACCCCAATGCTGTGGGTCCACGTGGGAGAACTGAGTGCACTTTGGTGCTGTTCAGGGCCCATCCACTTTACGAATATGGAGACCTGGACCATGGCACTCTTTGTCTGAGATGAGCACAGAATATCTGTGAGTATAGTGCACCGGGGAAGTGTGCTCCTGCCTAAACCTGCAACAAAGCGCAGAAAAAGAAGTCAGTTGTCAGTGCCGCTCAGGTCTGCTCAGAGCTGCTGTACACTGGACACTTCTCTGCCTTGGTATTTATCCAGGAGAAGGAGACAGTGATGCCCCAGGAGGCTGAGCCATCTTGGTTCCAGACTCAACTGTAACACGTAAAGATGCAGCTGGGGGTGCACGCATGCCCCTCACCTGCTGGGTGGGCTACTGCCCCTTTCCACGAGGCATCCGCAGCCTTTCAAGGAACAGTGGGCTCAGATAAGGCCTCCAGCTGGCTAGTACTTTCAGAATTATTCTACAAGAATCAGCCATGCCCTTAGCAGGAAAGATAGTCACAGATCGTGAGGCACATCCCATGTTTTCATGGGGCCCCAGCACCGTGCTGACTGGGCAGTAAGTTCAGTCAGCTGGTCATGGGTAGAACTTGGACTTGACCTCTGGCCTGACTTCAACCATGTCCCCATCCACGATGTCCTTAGCAACTGCTCTGGGAGACGGTGCTCAGCTCCTGTGGGCTGTTCTCCCTAATGCAAAACAGGGGGAAGTGCGACCCCTCTAAACATGACTGTGGACTCTCCTCGCCTACAACATGTGTGCCTACCTTACATCACGCACACTTTACAGAGTCAAATGATTTTCTAAGGCACAGCGTGAAAGAGACTGTTTCCCCGATCCATCCTCTGATATTCTGCTCCCCAGAAGCAGTCGCTTCAAACTTTCGGATAATTTTATGGGCATTTACATCTGTAACTCTAAATATCACACACATGTTCCTACTTTCTAAATGTTTAAGTTTGGGGCATTGTCTATTGTTTCCCTTTAAGAAATCTGAGGATTTAACTGGATTTTTCTCACTTCGTTTTCCCACCACTATATATGCCTACATCTGCTGTGTTCATATCTTCCCAATGTGCTATTGGCATAATTTTAGTTGGATCACATGTTGGTGTTTATGTTACTACGATAGTAAATCCCACTAAGGCTGGACTACGTGGCACACTGTGGAGTCTTTTCTTCCTAACATAGGATACCTTCTCCCTTTGCTCCCTCCCTTCCTACGCCCCCCTCCCCTCCCTTCCCTTTTACTCCTCCTCCTCCTTCTCCTCATTCTTTCCTTCTTTCTTTAGTGTTATACACTAATTCGATCCCCAATTCTCTCTCGTTGTGACATGAGGCAATATGTAACTTTCCTGTCCTTGAAGAAATCTCTCCTGCCGTCTTCTCTGGGTGGTGTCACTGCCCTTCCCTTGCTGATGTGGGTGGGTGCAAGGCCAGTGAGGGGCCATGGCCCTCATCCACGTTCCTGAAAAGACACACACTTCGGCCAGAAGCTAGCTTTGTGCTCAGCACAGCTCATTCATTCTTCCTTGTTCTTTCCCATAAGCCAGCGTGGCTCTGAGTATCTGGCCTGCTGTGAATTCTGAATCCCTTTACTTGCGTCTGGTTCTTCACTGTTGGTGAAACAAATACTGACCACAAAGTACCTCCTCAGTCTCCAAAGGTGGACTTTGTCACTATTCAGTAATTTTTAAACAGGGAAGAAGATGTTTATTTGTCTTTTTTGAGGGGGCATGTTTGTAATCCATGTGTATGGCAATTTTTTATAAATCAGAATGTTTTCTTTCAAACAATGTCTCACTACTTGAACAAACAATTGTGAGTGGGAAGAGAAGATATTGTACATAAAATTATAATAACTTAAAAAAATTGTGCTACAATGCTTTATTCTATTTAGAACTATGTCACTTGTAATACTGTAGCTGGTCCTCACAAAAGCTCTGTCAGATAATAAGGGACGGTACTGATCTTCAGACCCAGAGACAGTAACTAGTCCAAAGCCAAGTTTGTGCAGTGATTAGGATCACGCTACTTGCACTTAATCCTTATTTTGGCCTCAAAGCTTCCTGTAGTGTGAACACAGGCCCTACGCCCACTACCTTAAAGATCGCAGAGAAACCCACAATGTGGTGGTCAGGCTTAAGAAAGAGTGGCTTCTGGAGAACGTAGGGATGTCCGCACAGAGGGGTGCAGAGGGCTGACTGGGGGGAGTTTTCTTCTTTTTATTGAGGTGAAATTCATGTAACATAAAATTCACCAATTTAAATGTACCATTCACTGGTGTTTAGTGCATGCACGGTGCTGTGCAACCACTGCCTCTGCCTAGCCCCCAAACGTTCTCATCACCCATAAAGAACAGCCTGCACCCCTCAAGAAGCCACATCCTATTCCTCCATCCTGCTGCCCCCTGCAAACACTAATCTGCTTTCTGAGCCTGTGGTTTATCTACTTTGGATTTTTCATGTAAATACGGTCATATGATGTATGGGCTTTCATTGCGGTGTGGATCAGAGCTTCGTTCCCTTTTATGGCTGAATGGTATTCCACTAGAAGGATAGGTCATGGTTTGTGCATCCATTCACATGTAGATGGATATTTTGGTTGTTTACACTGTTTGCTATTGTGCATCCTGCTGCTGTGGTCTTGCATACGGGGCACATACTTAGGAGTGGAATTTCTGAGTCAAATAGTAATTTTTATTTAGCTTTTTGTGGAGCTGCCAGACTTTGCTTCATAGCAGCTGCACCATTTGAAACTGCCACGGGCAAGGGTCTCAGTTTCTCCACATCCTCACCTGTACTAGTTTCCAAATTTTTTTATTATGGCCATCCTTGCGGGTATGGAGGGGCATCTCACTGTGATTTTGATTGCATGTTCCTAATGGCCAATGAGGAAACAAACATTCTCAGGATCTAAGAAGTTCAAAGAAGCCGCAACAATGTGCTTTCCCCCCATAACCTGTATGTTGCTGAACCACAGAATCTGCCTGCCTGTCACCCAAGCCAATCAACAAGGGAGCCGATGACAGATCAAAAGTTTCACCGTTATATACATAAAAGCCAGCAATTACGGCAGCAGTGGGGGTATCTCCCCAAAGAAATGCTCTCCCCTCCTTTCCCTTTGTTACTTTTATTCTCACAAAGTAAACATCAGCAATGTTATCACTCATCATAGTACACGTCACACTCCGCTTCATAGGTTACAAGGTCACACTGTATCTCCTGTCTTAAAGTGGTTCTACCTTCAAAGCATTTTTACTCTAGACTAAACACTTAACTGGCCACACAGAGTGGGCTGGGTCCTCGACAGGTACCGTGGAGTCCAGACAGAAGCCTTGGAAGTGAATGAACAATCTCCAGATGTCAACACGTGGGTTTCTCGGCAGCGCCCTGCAGGAGACCGCCGTTCAGGTTAATGGGGACTGGTGACAAGTAGACGGAGAATAGGGTGGGAGGGGACGGCTGGAAACTGAAAAAGGACAAAGAAAGGGCCTTCAAGGGGGTGTGGGGTGGGAGGGAAGCCTTGCTGGCCCACCGCAGAGGTCTGGAGGATTCCTACGCAGGTGGGTGTGAGGTACCCTAGGTAACCACAGACCAACAGAAAGAAAATAACCAGTGGCCAATAGGAAGGTGCAATACTGCCTGGAAGTCCCCAAAGGCCCCGAGGATGAGCAGCGTGTTCCAACAGAGAGAAAGAGTCCATGATTAGAGGGACCCACCCCCAACTCTCTTTGGAAGTGCTCTAAACTTTCTCTTTGTTCTTAAATAAGATTTCTCCTTGTTACCCTGAAACGTGTGCAGGTCACTTTGCTCTCTGCTCGGGCAGCCCGCGTTGCTCCAGTTTTTGCTTTCAGTTACCGACGTGCCTCAGTTGAACTTCTAGCTCAGCTGAGTCATTGACTCAGCCCTGACCCGAAGCTGCAGACACTCCCATGTCCGGCATCGTGCCCAGCGGGCTCATTCTTCCTGGTCGTCCCCCCCCCCCCCCCCACCAAGCTGCACTCACCTTGGAGAGGCCAGGCCTCCTCCACCGGGCTAAGTGCTGGCCAAGTTCTCAGCAACCTCAGACTCTGGGCTCAAGCCATCCTCCTGCCTCAGCCTCCCTAGCAGCTGGGACTACAGGTGCCCACCACAACACCTGGGTTGTTTTTCTACTTTTCCCAGAGACTGGGTTTCACTCTTGCTCAGGCTGGTCTCAAACTCCTGAGCTCAGGCGATCAACCCACCTCAGCCTCCCAGAGTGCTGAGATTAGAGGTATGAGCCGCCACGACCCGCTTTCTTCCTGGTTTTTACATTGCCATTTGTAACACTCTATAAATGTAGTGCTTGTAAAGATTATGTCCTTGTTGCTACTGGCTCTGTCTCCCCCAGTAAAGCGACATCTCTGGAAGGCACAGGTTTTCCACTCTTTTCAGCTCTGTCCTCAGTGTCTAGAACAGCTCTGCGAGGAGGAGGCCTCAGTAAATGACACAAACACGGAGCCCGGCCCTGTTACTGTATACAGTGTACCTAAAGGGAAGGGAGAGCAGGGCGCTGGATGGATTCTGTAATGAGGACGTCTTTTTTTCTCTTTGTTTATTTTAAATTTATTTTTTATTTGTATACCCATGTGGGATACAAGTGCAGTTTTGCTGTAGTGATATACTGTGTCATAGTGAAGTCAGGGCCCTCAGAGCATCCCTTACTGGAGCAGTATGTGTTGACACTATGCCCTCTGGGCAGCCTCCCATCCTCCACCCCCTATCCTCCACCCCTCATGCCTCACCCGCCACCCACAGCCTCCATCCCCATCCTCCACCCCATCCTCCATCCCCATCCTCCACCTCCATCCTCTTCCCCATCCTCCACTCCCCATCCTCCACCTCCATACTCCACCCCCATCCTCCACCCCATCCTCCACTTCCATCCTCTACCCCATCCTCCACCTCCATCTTCCACCCCCATCCTCCATCCCCATCCTCTACCCCATCCTCTACCACATCCTCCACCCCATCCTTCTCCCCTATCCTCCACCACTGTACTCTACCCTCATCCAAAACCTTCTCATCCTCCACCCCCTATTGCCCAGCGCCCCAGTCTCCACCATCCATTGTTGCACACTCTCTTCCACATGTGCATATTACTCAGCTCTCACTAATAGAACATGCAACATTTGTCTTTCAGTGGCTGAGTTGGTTCACTAAGATAATGACCTCTGGTTCCATCCATGTTGCTGCAAAAGACATAATTTAATTTTTTGTTGTGGCTGGATAGTATTCCATTGTGGTGGAGATATATATATATTTACATACCACATTTCTTTATCTTTCTATAGTCTTCTGTTAGGATTTCATATCTTTGCTATTGTGAATCATGCTATAATAAACATATGCAGGTATTTCTTTAATATACTGATTGATTTTCTTCTTTTTTGGCTAGATACCCAGTAGTGGGATTGCTGGATTATATAGTAGTTCTTTAAGAAATATCTGTACTGTTTTCCACAGGGGGTGTTCTAATTTACATTCTCACCAGCAGTGTATACATGGTTCCTTATCCCTGTGTCCTCACCAACATCTGTTATGGTTTGTCTGTTAGGCAGTAGCCATTCTGATGGTGTAAGGTGATATCTCATTGTGGTTTCAAGTTATATTTCTCTGATGATTAGTGATGATGAAATTTTTTTCAACTGTTTTTTGGGTGTTTCTTTTGAAAAATGTCTGTTCATGTCCTTAACCACTTTTTAGTGGGGTCGTTTTTTGTTTGTTGTTGAATTGTTTGAGTTCCTTATAAATTCTGGACATCAGTCCCCATCAGATGTATAGTTACAAACATTTTCTCCTATTCTACAGGTTGTCCATTTATTCTTCTGATTATTTCTTTTGTTGTGCAAAACTTTGCATAATAGTTTAATTAAGTCCCATCCGTCTATTCTTGTTTTTGTTGCCTGTGCTTTTGAGGTCTTAGTCATAAATCCTTTGCCTAGAAGTATTTTTATAGTTTCAGGTCTTACATACAAATCTTTACACCATCTTGAGTTGGTTTTTGTATGTGGTGAGTGATAGGGGTTCAGTTTCATTCTTTTGCATATGGCAGTCCAATTTTCCCAGCACCTTTTTTTTTTTTTTCCCAGTATATGTTCTTGTTGACTTTGTCCGTGATCAATTGGCTATAAGTATGTGGCTTTATTTCTGGGTTATCTGTTTTGTCCCATTGATCTACAAGTTCTGATAATTGAGTTTGAAAGCTCACCCTAGAAAAAGTGCTCCCTACCTCATTGCTGGCTATCATTACAGTCACCTTTGAAGTACTCCCCTTGGGAAGCACTTATTCCACCCTTCAAAGCAATTTTAGAAATCCCTTCTGAAATGGTCATCAGAGATGTTGCCATATTACCTTTGATATCCTCAATTTTATCAAAATGTCTTCCTTTCAAGATTTCCTTTATCTTCTGGTAAAGAAAAAAGTCACTGGGGCCACATTAAGTGAGTAGGGAGGGTGTTACAATATAGTTCTTTGTTTGCTGACTAAAAACTCCCTCACAGACAATGCTTGTGAGCTGGTGCATTGTTGTGATGCAAGGGCCACACCTTTCTTATGCCATTAATTTCATTTAAGATTCCCCTATTTCTCTACCACTGTTTACTTGGTCTGCTATGCTTCTCACAGTCAGCCAGGTAGATGAATTTTTGAAATGTTTTCATCAGTTCTGTTCATTACGGGCTGCCTTGACCTTTCTTCATCAGTGATACTTTCTCTCCCCTCAGAAAATCCATGCGTACACGGCTGTTTTCATCATGGCATATTCCCCATGACTAACATATACCTGATTTCATTTCTGCTGTTGCCAAGTTTAATAAGAAACTTATGAATGTTCATTTCTTGCTTGAATTCAAGCTCTGATATACTTGTGATGACACACAAAAACATGCAACAACAATAATGAATGCCACTCAGCAAGACACCACCATACATTGATGTGAACACAGTTGTGACACACTGGTACACCAAGGTGATGAAACCTGACTGCGTTGTTTGTACAGTGCTGCCAACATAAGTGCATGGTGGCAAGTTCATGAACTTAATTGTCAGAACTCATATGTGTCTATTTATATACCAGTACCAAGTTATTTTGGTTACTAGAGCCTTGTAGTATGATTTGAAGTTAGGCAGTGTGATACCTCCAACCTTGTTCTTTTTTCTTAAGATTGCTTTGGCTATTCAGGCTCTTTTCAAGTTCCATGTGAACTTTGGAATTGTTTTTCTAATTCTGTAAAAAATGACTTTAATATTTTAATCAGCATTGCATTGAACCTGTAGATTGCTTTGGGAAGTATGGTCACTTTAATGATAGTAATTCTTTTGCTCCATGATTGCAGGATGTTTTTCCATTTGTTTGTGTTATCTATAATTTATTTTGTCAATATTTTGTAGTTTTACTTGTAGAGATCTTTCGCCTTTGTAATAAGGAGATTTTGACCTACCTGTTAGTCTTGGAATCTCATCTGCCTGATACTTGGAGACTTCCATTACCACTGTCCACACCTCATCCACCATGGCCCAAGGGAGTCCTAGGTAGGCAGGACTTCTCTGTGTCTCAGAATCTCCTCAGTGACTTAAGCTGGTAGCTTTTCCATTCTAGATTCTGTGCTGAGAATTTCTACCTCCTTGTTCTTTCAGTGCCAGCTTTGGGACTTCACAGCATCTCAAGAACACTCACTAGGAAAACACTGAGCCTCCTACCGTTGCATGCAGTGGGCACAGCCAGCAGCACTGAAGTGTGTGTATATGGGCAGCCATGCTTTATCCACACACTGTGTTGTGTTCTTTACATGTTTGTAGCCTGATGTTCAGGAATTTTTATAGGAGATTATTTTCTAATCCTGTCAGGCTTGGACTCCATCAGGCTTGGATCGTGCTTTCCACAGTTGTCCTTGACATTCAGAACTCTGTAGATTCTTCTGTGAGTGCCAATCCTGCCTGGATTTGCAAAGTGTTATCAGAAGTGCTAAGGCCATGTGTGCTTTATGGAGAACAAGACTGTGAATCTCAGCAGTGTTTTTGAGATGTTGGTCCCTTAAAGCATATCAAAAAACCCTATAGCAGCCTGTGGGATTTTCTTTTGATGGTAACATATGGCAGGGACAGATTTTACAGGCTTCAAACAAAATTTTGTTTTGTATATGATGTGTAATGCTGAATGTATCAAATGTTCATTAAACTTTTACTTTGGTCTTCATTGTAGCAAATATATGTTTCACTGAACATTTACTCTTCAAGGGTTGAGTTAGTATCATGGAGAGAACTTGAGTATGCATGTTCATCTTTATTTTAATTAGGGAGAGCAAGACATCATTGCTGACTACAGTAACTGTTGAGTACATCAAATAAAATGCGTATATTTGTGAGGAAATAAAGGAAGGAAGTTTTTTTTTTTTTTTTTTTTTTTAGAGATAGAGTCTCATTTTTTCTCCCTTGGTAGAGTGCTGTGGTGTCACAGTTCACAGCAACCTCCAGCTCTTGGGCTTAAGTGATTCTCTTGCCTCAGCCTCCTGAGTAGCTGGGACTACAGGCACCTGCCACAATGCCCAGCGATTTTTTTGTTGCAGTTTGGCTGGGGCGGGGTTCGAACCCTCCACCCTTGGTATATAGGGCTGGTGCCCTACTCACTGAGCCACAGGCGCCACCCCTGGAAGGAAATATTTCTAACTCAGCCACTCACAGTGTGAACCTGGGAAAGTTACTCAATTTCATCTCAGTGTTTTATCTGTCCATTGGGTCCCTTCCTGTCTGGTCACCTTGCAAGATTTTTCTAAGGTTTTCTGCTAGATAAAATCCAGAAAGAGTAAGAACGTTGCTTCTCATGACCACACAGTGGGTTAGTGGCAGAGTGAGCACCCAGCTGAGGTCCACCCAGGTGTGAACTCACTCCTGCTCAACCCAGCATGTGCCAGTGCCCTACACATCTTATGCTCAGGGGGAATGTTGTTGGGCTCTGCTTAATGGTCAGAAGAGAAAACCAGGTGACTTGACCCATCCCCAGACAGCAGAGCCTGAGGCAAGGCTTACTGTCCAGCTGCTCTGGGCAGTGGTCTCCCAAGGTAGAAAAGGACATGGAGAGGGGTGGGGAAGAAGTCCAGGTTCCCTGTGACTGCACAGGCCCTGCTTTGTTTGGACCTGCTTAAAGACCCAACTGGTCACTGTGCTGGTAACCCTGCTCAGCCACCTGGAACAGCTTGGGACAGGTTGTTCAGAAAATCCATGCTTTGGAACAGCCCATCTGAGAGAAGCTGGGGGAAGGTCTATGCCCTGTCTCCCTTTGGCCTCGTGGAGATTCACCTGACCTGTATCCTGACTGTCAGCTGCCACTGGAAGGGCAGATCCTGTGGTGTGGTGTTTTATGCAAAGTGTGGAAGTCCAAGGTGGCTGGAGACTCTCTGCTGCTGGTGCTGGCAGATGTCCTAGCTCTGACTTGGGCCTTGGATCCTCTGAGTACAGGCTGTACAGGAAGGAGTGATGGGGTTCGGGATGCACAGGGCCCCCGACCACTGGGTCAAGGCATCTGCTAAGGCAGATGAGTGGGTAAGGGAGGGCCAGGGAATCTGAGGAGCTGCGCAAGGTTCACATTTCACACTAAGGGATGGCATTTGCAATTCTGAGTGTCAGACACATCACATCTCCATCCCTCCTGATAAGATTTAGGCCAGAGTGCAAAAAATCCCATCCTTGCAGCAACCTAGAGAGCTCCATCTTTCTCAAGTTTCAAGAGCTGGTGCCTGTGTTTAAAAGTAACTTTAGGTTGAAAAATTGTCTTCTGGCACTTTTGAGGGATAGGAAAGGAGCCTCTGAGGTCAAATGCAGTTTATGTCTGGGTCAGATGCATAAGACTCACATTATATGTGAGAAAGTTGGTCAAAAGCACACACTATAATAAAAAGCTTTCTTGCCCATCCTCTGGATTGCCAAAGACACCACCATAGTACGTGGAGTCAAGGCAAGTGTGGTGTCCAGGGAGGGTGTCCCCGACCACTGTACTAGCTCCATTTGTTTTAAAGATGCACTATCTTGTGACTGAAGTGTGTGCTAGACACTAGACATGGGAAGAGGGTACAAAGGAGGCATGCATGAGGTCCTTGTTTCTGTGAAATGCACACCTGTTAGCAGCAGGGCTGGTGTGCTGTCGGGTCAGCTTCAGCCTCCAGCCTCCTTGTGCTCAGATTAGGGATATGTGATGGGGCAAGAGGACGGCGCTCTGGAACAGGGCTGTAGGTTGGTCCTTGACAGATAGGGGGTTAGCAGAGAGGGGCTTGGCATCTAGGGTGGGGAAATCCTCTCTTCAGGAACCACTTTTAGGTCTGGGATTTCTTGTGGGCTCTTTGATCATGCATCCTAGGCTTTCTGACCTTTAGCTCTGATTTCCAGGCAGACAAGGTAGATTTTTATAGTGGGAGGAATTTGGCATCTGGTGCAAGAAATGTTGGTTTGAGTTCTGGCTTCACCCTTGATACACTCTGCATCCTTGGCCATGCCACCTAACACTCTGACATCATAGAATCATAAGGAACTAGGACATATGTGTGTGGGTGTTTACCAAAATATTATTTTTGTTTTTGTTAGCAGAATTGTCCTATTATTGCGGACTGAGACTGTATCTTTTCCTGGCTACATCCCTCATAATGCAGTCTCAGGGCTTAGTAGCTGCTAAATAAATACTTTTTGGTTGGTAGATGGTGCAGAATCCCTTCTCCTCCATCCCCCAGCTTTGCAGGAACATTCTGTTACACCTGTTACATTCTGAGAATCGTAATCCCCAGTGACCATACGAGAGAGCCAGACACCGATGCAAATCACACGAGGGTGTTTATTCAGGCTCTGGTCAGGGCCGTTGGCCTTTACCCAGACGCTGCTGGGACCTAGAGCCGAAAGCCCTGTGCTCGTCGCCCTTGGGGTTTTTATGCAGTGGTTATGGGGTGAGGGGCCTGGGAAACAAAGCGTGGCCTTTGGGTCGGTTATCTCTTATGCTGACACTAGAATTTAAGGCTGATAGGGTTCCGCCCATCTCAAGGGCGGGTGGGGAGGGTGGTGGTTCAGACGCACTCCAGGAGATAGGGACGCATCCTGGAAGATAGGGAGGGGTGTGGTTTACTAAGAAACTGAAACAAAGGATTTTCAGGTTGCTTTTAAAATGGAGGACAAAAACCGGAAATGATGAAGAGCCCAAAATGGCATCACTGGGTCCTTCAATTCCTGGCCTCTTGTGTCACTTCCTAGTGACGCATCAGAGGACCCCCTATCTTAGTGTTCCTCCCTGGGTGCCTTTCTCTCTGCAGCATTTGGAGCCAGATGCCCTCCTGCCTTGGTGAACTCTACTCTCAGCTACTGGGAAGATTCATATAGATTCATTTCAATATGAATCATCAATTCTGTTCTGAATTGGTGATTCATAGAGAAAAGCTCACTCCAAATCTAATGTGATAGACTAGTTAAACAATAATAGGTGGTCACAGAAGCTGCCGAGCCGTAACCTAAGCGCAGCTGCCAGCTTGATCCATCAAGGCAGCGACACTGGCTGAGATGCTGATTCTATGAGCTCCTTGTTCATTAAGTTGGAGTGATGAAGTCCACATCCTTCCTTTCCTGGGAAGAATTCCACGTGGGAGGAAGACTCCTTCGCTGTTTCAGTGATGGCGAGGCTCATGATCTCACCACAAACAGCTGGAGCCCAGGACCGTTGCTTTCGAGGTGCTTGTGCACGAGTATTGTCTCTGTAACCTTTCTGTAGATTCTTTGAAGACAGGAATAATGGCTGCCATGAGGGCTACAGAAGAGATAACACAGGATCGAACATTTGCTAATCAAAAGAAATGCATGGCTGTCAAGAGAGGACTTAACCATTCAGAGAAGGAAGTGGGAAAATGGAAGATGCTTAAGGACCCAGTGGAGTCCACACCAGTCTCTAAAAGCAGCAACACTACACATGTCTATAGGCGCCATTTCCTCTTGGTGTTTTAAAGCAAGAAAACATTAAAATGGGATATATGATTGCTTCAAAGAGCTACTCAAAAAAAAAAAGTCATAGTAGAAAAGATCCTACTTTTCCCCTCACTGTCTACGTCCATGTGATATGAAATGCTTCCCCACGATAGTTAATAATACTGTTTTGTATACATGAAATTTGCTACAAGTCAAACTTAAATCTTACACCTGCAAAAATGGTCACTACGTGAAGAAATGGATATGTTCTTAGCTTGAATATAATAATCAGTTTACTATGTTTATGTATATCAAAACATCATGCTATATACCTTTAACATATACAATTTCATTAATTTTTTAAAAAAACTTAGAAAAAAATAGCAGAAGTATGATTGCAAATAATTTAATCAGGCCCCTGACTATTCAGATTATTTCTAAAAAGTGATTTTATCAAAAAGACACTTGCACATGAACGTTTACTGCAGCGTCACTCGCAGTGGCAAAGACATGGAATCAGCCCAAGTGCCCATCAACTCATGAGTGGATGAATAAAATGTGGTATTTGATACATGCAATACCACCCGACTATTAAAAAAACTAATTAATGCCTTTGCAACAACCTGGATGGAACTGAAGATCATTCTCCTAAGTGATTTATCACAAGAATGGAAAAACATCTTACTATTAAATTGAAACTGAGGGATCAGCATTTAGATGCACAGGTAAAACTCAGTGGAAATCACACCGGTGGGAATGGGTAAAAGGTGGTGGGCGAAACCATACCAAACAGTTACAGTGTACCCCAAATGGGTGACGGGCACACTTAAAGTGCAAGGAAGGTAAAATTATACTTGCAAATAATATGCAAGAATATTTGAAAAATTAAAAAATAAGAAATAAGAGAATTCAGTAAAGGAGCCAGATATAAAATTAACAATAAACAGTCGCTCTTATATATAGACAAACAATAACCGATTGCAAAATAAAATGGAGAAAGACACCATTTACAATAGGAATTAAAAATAAAAATGCCTAGGAATAAGCTTTCTTAAAATTTTCAGAATATTAAGAGGATACAAATGTTTGGGTTAGATGGATTGCTTTTGTGCTGCTTGTGTCAAAGTACTTGGCTGAACTGAGCTGGTGTGGCTATGAGGCTACGGTGGTGTTTCTCCGTGGGATGCATTTTAAAAATTTTTTTAGATCATAGCTGTGTACATTACTGCATGTATGGAGTACAGGGTGCTAATTTTAGGTACAATTTGGAATGTTTACATCAAACTGGTTAACATATCATTGACCTCACTTATTTAATTGTGGTGTTTAGACATTTATACTCTACTATTAATATATTAATGGGATGAATTTTGGGTAGGACAGTTCTCATTGGGTTGGTCTGTCCTGTATGTTTGGCATCTTGGGCTCTGTAATTAACACAGAGTTTTTCCCACAATACATCACAATAGTATTCTATCATTTTGCAGATATCCCTTGGAGGTTGGTATTATCCTCTACCAACTCCCTATGTCACCCACTAGAAAATACTCATGGGTGTTGGGAAATGTGTGTGTGTATACACACACACACACACACACACACACACACACACACATATACTTATTATATTTATTTTATTATTATTACTTTTTACTTTTATTAAAACCAACCACTGAAACAGCGTTTAATGTCTCCAAACTTGGACGTATGTGGTGCGTGAGGAAGACCCCTGGGTTTCAATTCCTCCAGAGCCTGTGTTGATTCGATTGTACTTGCCTCTTGCTTCATTTGCTGCCGGGTGCGGTGGCTCGCACCTGTAATCCTAGCACTTTGGGAGGCCAAAGCAGGTGGATGGCTTGAGCTCAGGAGTTCGAGACCAGCCTAAGCAAGAGACTCCATTGCTACTAAAAATAGAAAAATGAACTGGGCATTGTGGCGCCCACCCATAGTCCCTGTTTCTTGGGAGGCTGAGGCAAGAGGATCCTTCAGCCCAAGAATTTGAAGTTATCATGAACTATGATGCCATGGCACTCTAGCTAGGATGACAGTGAGACTCTGTGTCAAAAAAAAAATTTTTTTTTTGTGGTTTACTTTCAAGGTCTGACTTAATATTCTACTCTCCCATTTGCCTGTCTGATTATGACACCATCTAATGAGCTGAGCTCTTTTCCTGAGTGTGTTTACTGCACTCTTGTCTTTGCTATCCACTTGAGTGCTTAATACAGCCTGTCACCCATGATGACACTGTAATCAGCTGGAGGGCAGAATGGCTCCTTGCTCCTAGTAGACCTTAACACAGGAGACACAGAGTGAGTGAGTCTTTGAGGGCTGTGTAAAATTCCTGAAAGAATTTACCTTTCTGTGCCAAAATTCAAGTTTGCTTACTTTATTTTTAAAACCAATTCCCCAGCATGTCCCTAGGTTGGAGGTTGCCTTGTTGAGCATCCTGTGGAGGGTGCAGGTCTGCAGAGGAGCGAATCTGACTGTGCTGCCCCAGCAGATGTGTCTGCCTGCTTCCTTTTATCTATGGTCTTCATTTTAATTTGTTTTTAATTGCCTATATAACACACCTAGCAATTAAGGTGAAATGGCTCTTTGACAAAGGAGAGAGCTTTTAAATTAGTGCTAATTGCTTTTGTTAATTAAAAGTAATGCTTTATATTGTGTTATTGGTATTCTCTTATATAAAACTGGATTGATGACTTCCAATCAATCCTGCTACGAAGACATTCCTTTGTAATCACTGGGACTGCAGGGCATGCTGTGAAATGATGCCTGGAACTTCAGGATAAGTTGGGAGGGGAGGTGGCTCTGGCTGAGCCCACCCCCACTCATCTGGAAGTTCACTAAGTGTCTTTGCGGAGGGGATCGTGTGGGTTGCTGCATGGGTCAGGGTGCCAACAGGAAAGAGGTGACATATTTGAAGCTGGACAGTTTGAGGGTGGATTTAACAAAGGGACTATTTATAAAGCTCTGAGCCCAATAAGGGGAGCTATAATGGAAAGAGGTATAACTACCCTTCGGTCAGACGGGCAAGGGGAGGGGAGGATCACCAGAAGTTGCAACTTGGAACAATAGTCTCATTTAAAGCCAGGCTTGGTGGGTCTTGCCTGTAATCCTAAGCACTCTGGGAGACTAAGAGAGAAAGGACTGCTTGAGTTTGGGAGTTCGAGAACAGCCTGAGCAAGAACAAGACCCTGTCTCTAACAAAATTAGGAAACATTAGCCAGACATTGTGGCACATGCCTATAGTCCCAGCTACTTGGGAGGCTGAAGCAGGAGGATCTCTTGAATCTAGAAGTTTGAAGTTGCTGTGAGTAGGCTGAGGCCATAGCACTCTAGCCTGGGCAACAGAGTGAGATCCTGTCTCGAAACAATCAAAAATAAAAAACAAAAATCTCCAATAGTCTCATTTAGAGAAAGCTGCTTTTAGGAACTCAGTGGTCACTGGGTGGAGGATATATTCAAATTGTAGCAATCCTGCATGGAAGGAGTCAGGGTATAGGTAGCTTGTCTTTACTCACCTGCCACTCTGGGCTCTTGCTAGGGAACCCCAACTGGCTGAACCCAACTGGGGGTCAGAGGGTGGGGGAGCCCATCCATGAAATTCATGTATGGACAGAGCATGGGGAATGATCTGGACAACCATCTGGATAGCCAAGGGGGATATATCTCCATAGCTCCTACGTTCATATTCAAAAAATCTTCAGGCCAAGTGCGGTGGCTTACGCCTGCAATCCTAGCACTCAGGGAGGCAGAGGCAGGTGGATTGCCTGAGCTCACAGGTTCAAGACCAGCTTGAGCAAGAGTGAGGTCTCTAAAAATAGCTGGGCATTGCGGTGGGCACCTGTAGTCCCAGCTACTTGTGAGGTGGGGCAAGAGAATCACTTGAACTCAAGAGTTGAGGTTGTTGTGAGCTGTGACACCATGGCACTATACTGAGGTGACAAAGTGAGACTTCTCAAAAAGAAAAAAAAAAGATTGTTGATCATCTGGGTATATACCTAGTAGAGGAATTGCAGGATTGAACGATAGGGCACTATACTGAGGTGACAAAGTGAGACTTCTCAAAAAGAAAAAAAAAAGATTCTTGATCATCTGGGTATATACCTAGTAGAGGAATTGCAGGATTGAACGATAGGGCTACCTTTAGTTCCTTGAGTATTCTCCAAACTTCTTTCCAAAAAGGCCATATTAGCTTGCATTTCCACCAGCAGTGTAGAAGTGTTCCCACCTCTCCACATCCATGCCAATATCTGTAGTTTTGGGAATTCGTGATGTGGGCTAATCTTACTTGAGTTCTCCAGACTTCTCAACAAACTAATTTAACTATGTGGACTAGATGGCTGAAGGTCTCTCTTCCGGGAAGGACTTGGGGGGTTGCTCCTGGGTACATGGGCTGCAGTGTTGCAGGGTCCTTTCCTCAGGGGACCCAGCCTCCTACTTAGTGGGTTAGTGGATGGTTTCAGATCTGAGAGGTGGCTCAGTGGGGAAACCTGGCTAGGAATCATGCTGCTCTCAGCCTCCTGATCAACCGTACCATCTTTTGATTGTGTAGCTTGAGGAAAGCTGTTACTAGGGCGTGTGCATTTCTGCCAGGGGTGCTTTATTCTGTGGACTATTCCATGCTTTCTTGGGCTGGGCCCTGGGCTGCCATCTGGCCTTGCTGTTCATTAGAATGACTGGCCCACTGTGGGACTTAGCGCTGCTTGTCTCTGCTGCTAGCAGGGGCCCTAACAGGTGCCTAGGTATAGATGGGCACCTGTGACCTCGGTCCTGGCCATGGTGGACAGCCACGGCCCAGCTCCTCAGCCATGCAGCTGCCCTCAAGCCAGGTCATTTTTTATTGCTTTTTACTGTAAGTGGAAAGTCCTCCAGGTCTTGCCATGGGGCACAGACGCGTGGGGGTAGATCGCCTTCAGCGCCCACTCCATCACTCCGTTTGATCCTTCACACCATCATCTCCAGGAGGTTCAGGTTCACCCCAGGAGCTGGGAGGGGGCAATGACCCCATTACTAGCTGGCCTATCCGCAAGTCTCTGGGATACTCAGACCCTACTTATGCTCATATGGACTCACGTTCTGCCCCAGGGCCCAGCACCTCCAGGGTGTGCTTCTCGCTGTGCTCATGTTCAGGTGCGTCCTGATCCAAAGACAGCAGTAGACCTGGCCTGACGCTGCGAGTTACCCTGGAGCGGAGGGAGAAGCAGCCTCTGCTCCCCTGGTTGATGAGGCGTCCTATGCCCCTGCCCCACCCCAGGAGGGGACGTGGCCCTGGTTGGTGGCTATCTTCAGCCAAGGCAGGTTTGGAGAGGAGGGAATCAGGACAGATGCCCAGCAGCTGCCTCACTTGTAGATTATTTGGTCATCGTAGAGGGGAAAACAGTTCCACCAGCATCTCCACAGAGAGACGTAAGCGCATGGTACCTGTTCTCTCTCTGCGCCCGCACAGTTTATACAAACGCAGCCCTGTTGTGCAACCCCGTTTCCTCCACCAAGCACTTCCTTCCCGGTCTCCGCTCCCATTCATTCCCACCCTCTCTTCTGCGTCACGAAGACTGCAGTTTCCAAGATTCCTTGGAAAATGATTTCCACCCTCGTTAGGCCCCTGAGAGATGCTGGTGGAAGACTGAGCGTGGCAGGAAGGAGGCTGCGAGGTATTCGCCCGCCTTCTGCTGCAGCCCACGTGGGTCTAGGCCCCCTGCACCTCCGGGTATCCCGCACAGCCTGCAGGTCTCTCCAGCATGGAGGGGTAGCCTCTGCCTGCTGTTGCCAGCCCTTGGGTTGCCTGGCCAATCCATGCTGGATTCCCCAGAAGATGGAATTATTGAAAACCCATCTCTTCTATTCAATGCTCTCTGTCCAAAAAATACTTAGAATGCTTTTAAGCAATCCCCACATGTTTGATATGGAGGTTGTTCCTAGTTATTTCTTAGTAGTAGCATTGAGCCATGATTTTCCTTGTTACTAAATCTTTGTGTGTATCTGTGGTTATTTTGTAAAGCTGGTTTCCCAGAGGCAGAGGAGTTGCTGTCTCAAAGCGTTTAAAACTCTTGTTCATGTGTTGCTAAACTTTCTTCTGCAAAGGTTCTTCCCATTGCTAATCTTTTCCTGCTCATTAACCCTAGCGCCCTCCTGGGGCCTGCTGTGGCCGGGCTTTCTGATTCCCTGCACTGTAAATCCGATGGTGGAGGCTGCAGACTGCTCACTGGCGAGCAGATAGTGGCGGCCTGGGCACCGCCTGCATACAGCCTGCGCAACTGTCCCCGGTGGTCCTGGGGATCCGAACGCGTGGAAGGTGATGGGAACAGGCCCTGCCTACTGCGTAAGACAAGTTAAAGTGGACGGGCAGAAATAAACTGTGCTGGATGTGTGTGACTCTGCCTCTGCCTTATCTGACGTCCAAATCCTGCCGGTGTCTCTGGTTCCACTTCCTCCCCTCCTGAATAATCTGCACGCTTGCCGTGGTTCACGTGCAAGGCCCGCCTTCTCCGTGGGTGCACCTGCTGCCCAGACCACTGGCGCCGCTCTGCCGGTCACCGTGCTTGGATAATGCCCTTGCGGCAGGCTCCAATAACCCCGCCTGTCACCAGCATGCTAGTGATTATTCTTGCCGCAGAGAGCTAATAACCTAATCTTTTCCTGAGGTCCAGTGTGTTTTCAAAATAGCTTTATTGAGGGGTAATTGATATATAAAAGCTCCGCATGTTCGGTATGTGCATACCTCCTGTACGATCTGGGTGGTAAGCACATCCGTCCCCTGTAAGTTTCCTTGACCCCACCCTCCTTAAGAGGTGTGGTCGGGACACTTAGCTTGAGGTCTATTCTCTTAATCACTTTTGCATTGTCGGGGACGGACGCCAAGCTTTGCCTCAGATTTCCAGAGCCTGCTCTTCCTGCCTAACCCTGACCTTGGACCCGTTGAGGGACAGTCTTGTGCTTTCTTGATTAATTTTATTCCTAAGTATTTTACTCTTTTTTCATGCTACTAAAAATGTGATTGTTTTCCTAATTTCATTTTGAAATTGTTCGTTGTTAATGTGTAAAACCTAATTTATTTTTAATCACTCACTTTGTATCTTGTAACTTTGCTGAGCTCATTTGTTAGTTCCAGTAATTTTTTGTGCACTCCACAGGGATTTCTCTATATAAGGTCATGCTAGCTACAAATTGAGATAGTGTTATGTCTTCCTTTAAAATCTGGATACCTCTAATGTCTTTTTCTTGCTTAGTTACTCTGGCTGGAACAACTGGAACAGTGATAAATGAAGTGGTAAATCATGAAAGTCCTGTCTCAATCCTGATCTCAGAACACATCCAGTCTTTGACTATTAAGTATGGTGTCACAGAAAGGGTGATCTCAGAACTCATCCAGTCTTTGACCAT
The DNA here is from genome assembly GCA_963574355.1 of Loris lydekkerianus. Classification (NCBI taxonomy): domain Eukaryota; kingdom Metazoa; phylum Chordata; class Mammalia; order Primates; family Lorisidae; genus Loris; species Loris lydekkerianus. Next base: position 129 of record CAUYPK010063857.1, on the reverse strand, counting down.
TAAGTATGGTGTCACAGAAAGGGTGATCTCAGAACTCATCCGGTCTTTGACCATTAAGTATGGTGTCACAGAAAGGGTGATCTCAGAACTCATCCGGTCTTTGACCATTAAGTATGGTGTCACAGAAAG
>CAUYPK010063856.1:0-14851 GCA_963574355.1 Loris lydekkerianus | reverse complement strand
TTCTTGTACAGCTAGCAGAACCATGAGCCAAATAAACCTCTTTTCTTTCTAAATTTCCCAGCCTCTTGAGATACTTTGCTAAGAAGAACATGTTCCAGCTCCATCCATGTAAACATGAAAGAGGTAAAGTCTCTATCTTTTGTAAGGCTGCATAATATTCCATGGTGTACATATACCACAATTTATTAATCCATTCATGGGTCAATGGGCACTTGGGCTTCTTCCATGACTTAGCAATTATGAATTGGGCTGCAATAAACGTTCTGGTGAAAATATCTTTGTTATAAAGTGATTTTTTGTCTTCTGGATATATATTTCAAGAATGGAAGAAAACGTATTCAATGTACTCAGCCCTACTATGAAACCAATTTATAAGCACCCACACTTTCATATGAAAGCTATAACCCAACTATAGCCCAAGAAGAAGGGGAAAGAAAAGAGGAAGGGGAGAGGAGAGGAGAGGGGAGGCTCAGGGGAGGGAGGATAATTGGTGGGACCACATCTCTAGTGCATTTTACAAGGGTACAAGTTAAACCTATTAAGTGTAGAACATAAATGTCTTAACACAATAACTAAGATAATGTGGTGAAGGCTATGTTAACCAGTTTGATGAAAGTATTTTAAATTATATATAAACCTAGCACATTGTACCCCATGATTGCATTAATGTACATATTTATGATTTAATAAAAAAATAAAATAAATTTTCCAGCCTCGTGTATTCATTTATAGCAACACAAAAATGGGCAAACACACTGGTAATCAGTGTGCCATTTGTAAAAAGCCTCTGACTTGACTCTGAAGACATGAAATTATAAGTATGACAACACTGCATACCTGTCACGTCCCAGGCACTGTAGAATTTCACATGCAACTGCTCACTTCATCTTGAACCTGATATCATCATGCCCCATTGTAGAAATAAGTAAGTGGGGCTTAAGGGAGGGTAAAGGACATGCCATAAATCATAGCTAATATGAGGCAGAGCTGAGACTCAAACGTAGGTCTGTGGTTAATTTTACACGACATTGTCAGCTGAGGCATGAAGTCTGTCAATGTCAAGGCCTTTATTCAAAAAGAATATAACCAAATGCAAGTATTTCCATGGGATTTTCAGAAGCAAGGGAATTTCTTGATCATTTCCAAGTATTCAGTTGTTGTGCCTAGATCGAAGTCCCCAAAGACCACCAGGGAGCCGAATCCGATGCAAAAGCAAAGAGCCGTTTTATTGCAAGCTCGAGCTTGGGCACCTGGGGTCTCCATTACAATGGATCTAAGCCAGGAGCCCTGAGCTCTGTACTAGAAGCATTATATAGTATAATACAGTTAACTGGACGTATACATTTTAAACAAAGGGATTGCTTCTGGATCAGTTGTCACCGGACCAGCCACGTGACTCACCCCAGAGTCGGTTCCTGATTGCAAACCAATGATTCATACTAGAAACCAGCAACTCATGATGACTTGCCATTTTTACTAAAAATGGCAAGTGAAACAAAATGGCTACCTTCAATTTAGCAAACTCATCAAAATGGCATTGGTTTGGTTCTCTCATTCCCCCCTCTGCTTGTAAACTGGAGGGCCCAATTATGAGCCCTCCTTTATCCATTACACTCTTGTATCCCATACTTCTTCTTGGCCAAGGGTCTGTACTGGCCTTTTACAACCAATAGTTGTACTGAACTTATATGCTCTCTTATAAAGGTTATGAGCTTGTTGATAATGCAAGGACCTACAGTTAACAGTAACAGCAATATTACCAGGGGTCCGGCTAAGGCTGATATTAAGGTTGTTAGCCAGGGGGACAAATTGAACAAGGATTCATACCAGCTTTGATTCTTTTCTCTTTCTAACTTGCATTGGCGCAGACTCTCCCGAACCATAACCATAGATTCTTTCACAACACCTGAATGATCGGCATAGAAACAACATTCTTCTCCTAAGGCAGCACACAATACACCTTGTTGGAGAAATAATAAGTCTAACCCTCTCCAATTTTGCAAAACCACCTCCAAAAGGGACATGAGAGAGTCCTGGAGGAGTGAAATAGACTTTTCTAACTGTTGAATGTTTAAATCAATTGTGTCCCTGAGGGCACCATAATTTTTGTCCTGGAGGACTAGAGCAGACGCTCCAGTTCCAGCTCCAGCCGCTCCTAGTCCTAATAGAGTGGCAATGGTGATAGTCGTGATCACTGCCCTCTTTTTGCGTGGGATGGGGGTTCAAAGTGTCTGACATACCTTGAAGTATAGTACTTTCATGTAGTTCAAGTTATGATAGAATATAGTAGGTATGAGCTGTACCAGAACACAATAATCACTATTCAAATGTAAGATTCCTGCATGTATGCATGGTGCCAAACCTGTTGAACAAGCCCATCAAGTGTCACTGGGTGGTATTAGGTATCCAGTCCCGTTCCATGCAAGAGTAGTATTACATAATTGCTGGTGGGAATGGGGCATCTTTCCTATACATAGACCTTTCCCTACTACAGTCTGAACTGTAAGTTTAGGGTGACTCTGATGCCATCGGCAGGCTGCAGCCTCGCCCATACAGTATTGTCCCAATATGGCCACAGCTTCATTATAAGGAGGTTTTATACTAAGACAAAGCCAACAGGCATCGTAAGGTCTGGCCGAGTCAAGTTTAACACTTGGTACATGCTGGGAAGCAGTTCCCATGTGGGGTCTAGATAAGAAAAGTGTCTACTGGCATTGGATGACATAGAGGGTGAAGGGAGCATTACAGGAGCTTGGGTTACCAGTCTGGACATTGTTTGAACCTGGGTCAGATAAGGGAGGACATTATTAGGCCCCACTTGGGCAGGGGCAGGTACAGGCGGTTGTAATCTACCTTTATCTTAAGGAATCCACCCTTATCATATACAGCACCATTAAAGTTTGGTAACCAAGTGTGACTATACAGACGGAGTCCTCAAACCTTACCCAATTCCCAAGTTATGAACTGATTTTTCCCCGAGTCAGTAAACCGAATTCGCACTGGATCACATAGTCTCTGTTCCCCAAGGAGCCCAGTGTGACGGCAATTGTTTCTACCATTTTGGTGTGACCATGGACCGGGGCTTCTCTTGACTTCAATCAGATCAGGAGTATTTGGTGGGGTCCACCAGATTTGGCCAGTAGACACGCAGCTCCAATGTTGACAGAAAAAATGGTTCTTTCCACCACACTTATCTGTTTTATAACCTGGACATACATAGTATAAACTATGTCGAGGGCTCCAGGTACTCATTGTGAGACCTATTACTTGGTCCAGACCTATATATAGGGCCGGGTATCAAGCATTTTTAGGATGGATGCCCCAGGTAGAATTCAACAGCATCCATTTAGCAGCTCGGGCATATAGCCCACATACAGATCCCCCATATACATACCAAGTAACATTATAGGGCTGATGAGGGTTAGGATAAAGGAAGGCACTTAAGGGAGTACATACGGTCAGGATCAGCAACAAATAGGCAGGGTGCACGTCAGTTTGAGTTTTAAAGGGTTGTCTTCGGCTCATTGGATTTTCCATTGAGGGATGAAGTCCTCTTGAATGGCGAATGGGTCAGCAAGTTTCACATGGGTGTGATGTACCCAGGAGGTGATGCCGTCTACTTTGAGAGTGGTGGGCGTCACTAGGATCACAACATATGGGCCTTTCCACCGAGGTTCAAAAGTCTCATGGGGATGTCTTTTTACTTAGATCCAATCACCAGGTCGGAACTTGTGCGGTTCCGGCACAGGTCCAGCCTCCTAGGTAGCCTGCAGATGGCGCCAACACTCTTTCTGTACCTGCTGATAACACGGAAGTGAAAGAAGAAAGTTTTCATCATCTGCTTCAGTCACTAAGTCTATGCAGGTATTTGGAATGATTGGGGGCGGTCTCCGATATAGTATCTCATAGGGAGTGAGTCCAAGCTTGTACAGGGAGTTCCTTACTCTATACAAAGCAAAGCGGAGGAAGGCCACCCAGTCTCTGCCAGTCTCATGAGTTAATTTGGTCAAGGTCTCTTTTAGTGTTCTATTCGTTCTCTCTACTTGTCCTGAGCTCTGAGGCTTGTATGCACAATGTAATTTCCAGGTAGTCCCCAAAGCCGTAACTATCCACTGTGTTACCTGTGACATGAAGGCTGGTCCATTATCTGAACCAAGCAGGGCTGGTAATCCATACCTGGGAAAGATATCTTCCAGCAATTTCTTAGCCACCACTTGGGCAGTCTCATGCTTCGTTGGGAAAGCTTCGGTCCACCCACAGAATGTATCTATGAAAACTAAAAGATACTTATACCCATACCAACCTGGTTTAATTTTTGTAAACTCCACTTCCCAATAAGCACCAGGCTTGTCACCCCGTTCTCTAGTCCCTGGGGCTGCAGGACCTGCTCTGCCATTAGTCAACTGGCAGGTTCTACAAACTCCGATGACTTGGTCAACCTTGGCATCCAGGCATTCTATTTTGATTTTTGCATGGCAGACAAGGTCTTTCAATTTCCTGCTACCAATGTGGGTGGCTTGGTGCATACGTTGAAGTACTTGCATTCCTAGTTGCGCTAGGAGGATAGTTTTACCATCCGCAGTGCGCCATCAGCCCTTGTAATTCTCTGGACAATGGGCTTGTGGAATAGTGCGTAGCCAGGCCAAGTCTTCAGAAGTATATTTGGGCTTTTCAGGTAACACAGGCACTCCCAGATGGGGCAAGTGGAGCGCCAATTCCTGAAGCACACTGAGGGCCACTTCCTTGACTACTTTGTCAGCTCGACGATTCCCCCTGGCTATGGGGGAGTTGCCTTTTTGGTGACCTGGGCAGTGTATGATAGCTAGCTTTTTCAGCAACCAGATAGCTGCCAGGAGATCCAATATTTTCTGTATATTTTTAATTGCCTTTCCTTCAGCTGTCAGTAACCCCCTTTCTCAATATATAGCCCCATGGATGTGTGCTGTGGCAAATGCATAACGACTATCCGTATAGATGTTGACCTTCTTTTCTTCTCCCAGTATTAGGGCCTGAATGGGAGCTATAAGTTCTGCTCATTGGGCAGAAGTTCCACCCGGTAAGGATTCTGCCCATAGTGTTTCAGTGTCTGAAACTACTGCTGCCCCCACATACCTATGGCCATCCTTCATGAAGCTGCTGCCATCAGTGAACCAAGTCTCATCAGCATCCGGCATCAGCTGATCAGTCAAGTCCTGATGGAGGCTGTGGACCTGCATCAGAATATCCTGGCAATGATGTAACAGTGCCTCCCCATCCAGATTAGGTAGGAGGATGGCAGGGTTCAGAGCTGTGCTGGGTAAAAACCGAATCCTTGGAGGATTCAAAAGAAGTCTTTGGTAATGAGTTAACTGCACATTACTCATCCACCAATCTGGGGGTTGTTTCAAAACTCCCTCGATTGTGTGTGGGGTTTTTATTAGCAGTTCTTACCACAAGGTGAGTTTATCAGCGTCTTTCACTAATTAAGCAGTGGCTGCTATAATGCGCAGGCAAGGGGGTCATCCTGAGGCAATGGGATCAAGTCTCTTAGACAAATAAGCCACCCGGCGAGTCCAGGGCCCCAAAGTCTGGGTTAATACTCCTTTAGTCACTCCTTTGTGCTCATCCACATATAGATGGAAGGGTTTGGTGACATCAGGGAGGCTTAGTGCAGACGCTGTTAACAAGGCAGTCTTAAGGTTTTTAAACGCCTGATCCCTCTCTTCCGTCCATCGAAGGGTTGGCTTTCCTTGGTGGCTTCATACAGAGGTCTAGCCATTTCTGCAAATCCTGGCACCCATAGTCTACAAAATCCGACCATCCCTAAAAATCCCCGTACTTGCCTGGGAGTGGTAAGAGCAGATATCCCAAGGACAGTGTGCTTCCAAGCCTTGCTCAGCCATCTCTGGCCATCTTTTAGTACATACTCTAGATAGTTCACAGTTTGGTGACATAGCTGGGCCTTCTTGGCTGACGCACGGTACCCGTATCTCCCAGGGTAACAAGTAGATCCCGCATTCCTTTCAAGAAATCTTGCTTGGTAGCAGCTGCCAACAGAATATCATCTACATATTGAAAAAGGGTCATACCAGGGTGAGATCTTCAGAACTCACCTAAGTCAGCATGCAGAGCCTCATCGAAGATGGTCAGAGAGTTTTTGAAACCTTGTGGTAGATGAGTCCACGTCAGTTGTCCACTGACACCATCTTCTGGGTTGCTCCATTCAAAAGCAAATATAGGTTGGCTTTGTGGGGCAAGAGACTAACTGAAAAAGGCATATTTTAGATCTATTACTGTATACCACTTTTGAGTTGGTGACAAGGCACTCAAAAGAGTATACGGATTAGGTACAGTAGGGTGGATATCCATTACCCGCTTATTGACTTCTCTCAAATCTTGTACTGGGCGATAATCATCTGACAGGGGCTTCTTAATAGGCAACAAAGGGGTATTCCAAGCAGACTGGCAGGGAGTCAGGATACCTGCTTGGAGGAGGTGTCTAATGTGAGGGACTATGCCCTTCTTCGCTTCAACAGTCAACGGGTACTGTTTTACCTTTATAGGTTCAGGTCCCGGCTTCAGTTCTATTAAGACAAGAGGCCGATGAAGGGCTAATCCCGCCCCTCCTTCCTCAGCTCAGGCCATCAGATAAGAGTAGTACCAACATTCATGGGGTCACTCGTATCCATCAAGGCTCTGTATGGTAATTTATATTTCTCACATGGCATCTCATAGAACTCACAGGGCATTTGATGGAGCTTGTATTCATCCTCTAACTGGACAGTGAGGACTTGTATGATCTGCCCTTGTCCATCTGTAACCTGAGGGCCATCCTGTTTGAAAGATATCTGGGCTCCTATTTTGGTTAACAAGTCTCTCCCAAGAAATGGATAAGGACAATCTGGGATGACCGTGAACACGTGGGATACCTGGCCTGTGCCTAAATACACAGTCCGTAGGGTCGTCCAGGAATACTGCTTTACCCCCGTCGCCCCTTGGACCCAAGATTTCTTGGTATTGAGCTTTCCAAGATCCTTTAAAAGCACTGAATGCTGGGCTCCAGTATCTACCAGAAAGTCAATCAGTGTCCCCTCTACTTTAAGGGTTACCCTGGGTTCAGGGAGGGGTGTTGAACCCTGACCTCCCTAATCACTCAAGTCTCCCAGCTCCAGAATGTGAGTGTCATCACGGGCGAACTTGCAGGCTTTCCGCTTAGGACATTCCCTAACCAGTGTCCTATTTCCTTGAAGTAGGCACACTGATCTTTCTGTAAGCGTTGGTGTCCTCCCTCCCATGATTTCTCCTCACCTTCAGCAGTTAATTTCTTCAGCCGAGCCTGCTGATCTCTGGGTTTGGTGGCAGTACCTGCCAGCAGGATTTAAGCCAATTCTTGCGTCTGTTTGTTTCGGGCACGGGCCTGTTTCTCCTCTGGCATCTTCCTGTTATTGTATACCTTCTCTGCTACTGCAAGTAGATTCTGTAAAATTTTCTCAGCTAATCTGTCTACTTTCTGCAATTTCTTTCATATGTCAGGAGCAGATTGGTTAACAAAAGCCATAATAACTGTGGCTTTACTGCTCTCCACCTCAGGATTCATGGGGGTATATGTACGAAATGCCTCCATGATCCTTTATAGAAAAGCGGTAGGAGATTCATTCTTTTCCTGTTGCACATTCCCTACCTTGGCCAAATTGGTCAGCTTGTGGGCTGCTTTTTGGAGACCCCTCATTAGAGTCTGGCGGTAGACTCGGAGCATTGTCTGCCCATCCCTGGTATGAAAATCCCAATCTGGACAGGGAAGGGGAAAGACAGCATTAATTTCAGCAGGGTTAGTAGTCACTGCCCTGTTAGCACCCTCAATGGACTTCAGAGCCTCCGACAGAATTCTCTCTCTCTCTTCTGTGGTGAAGAGCACCTGTAACAGTTGCTGACAGTCATCCCAGGTAGGCTGATAAGCAAAGAGAATAGAGTCTAGCAAGTTAAACAAGACACTAGTTTTCTCAGAAAAGGTAGGGTTTTGTATTTTCCAATTATACAAATCACTTGTGGCAAAGGGCCAATAATAAAACTCCTGTGACCCATTCACATCAGGGGTACTTGCAGCCCTTAAGGGAAGAACAATCGAGTCAGCATTAGCCTCATGCTGGGCCTGCTGCCTTGTGTATGGAGGGCTCCCAGCTCCAAGTCTAGTTGCTGCCCCTGCTCCCACAGCTTCAGGCAGTGGAGCTGCAATCTGTGGAGGGGGAAGAGGATGATACGGAGGAGGACAAAAGAAATCCTGATCTGTACTGTCCTGTAACACAGGGTAAAGTGGTGCAGAGGGGTTAGGTTTGGTTTTAGGGAATTTCTCAGCAGATTTGGGTTTCTCACGCATGGCAAGAACCGTTGCATTCTCCCCTACATTCGCTGGAGGTAGCAGAGCCTTCAACCAAGAAGGGGGATCCTCTATCAGGTCCATCCAGGTGGTAATGTATGGAACCTGATCAGGGTGGCCTGTTCGCAGCTGGTAGACGATATCTTTAACCTGAAAGATAATGGGAAGATGAAGTGTACCCTCAGGAGGCCAGCCAACATTGAAAGTTGGCCACTCACTGCTGCAAAAAGTAATAAGTTTAGCCTTCTTTACCATGAGTCCCAAGTCCTGTGCTCTGGACATGAATTCTGCAAAATGGTCAAGAAAAATGGATAAGGGGGTGGTCTGGGTCTGTCCCATATTTGTTCAAGGTCAGACTTGTCCCATCAGGGCTAACCAAAGCCACACAAAGACACCAATAAAGCACACAGCACACAAAAGAACAAACCAGCAGAAGGACCGCGGAAACACAAGCCAAAGTAATCTAACGGTCTCTGACCATGCTGCGGGAGCGACCTGTGAAATTGCCCGGGAACAAAAATCACTTCTTCCTCACACCCTGGAGAGTCCACTTCCCAGTCTGGTGGGATCACCTCTACAACATACACTGATTCTCTCTGTTCAGAGGAAACTGGAATGTCTCCACGGCACTCCTGGCCAGCAGCCTCCAGCATGTCCACCTTGACTTTGTGCTGGTCACACTAATCACAAACCTTCACAAACCTCAGAATAAGCGCAAGAGACAAGACAAACACTCACCACTCATCGGCTCTATGGGTCAGGGGTCCTCAGGGGGTCTTGGGGGATACTAGACGAGCCCCCAAATGTTGTGCCCAGATCAAAGTCCCCAAAGACCACCAGGGAGCCGAATCCGATGCAAAAGCAAAGAGCCGTTTTATTGCAAGCTCGAGCTTGGGCACCTGGGGTCTCCGTTAGAACGGATCCAAGCCAGGAGCCCCGAGCTCTGTACTAGAAGCATTATATAGTATAGTACATTTTAATATATACATATACATTTTAAACAAAGGGATTGCCTCTGGATCAGTTGTCACCGGACCAGCCGCGTGACTCACCCCAGAGTCGGTTCCTGATTGGAAACCAATGATTCATACTAGAAACCAGCAACTCATGATGACTTGCAATTTTTACTAAAAATGGCGGGTGAAACAAAATGGCTACCTTCAATTTAGCAAACTCATCAAGATGGTGTTGGTTTGGTTCTCTCAATTTTGTGAAATTGCATATTTCCTCACTGCACCAGTCCTCCCTTCCTTGCTTTGCAGGAGGCATATGCAGTGACAACACCCATCTCCCTCCCAGTCTGGTGGAAACCTCAGCCTGAGACCTGTCATGCCCTCTGCTGTCCTCGTCCACACTGGACCACACCTCAGTCCTGTCCTCCTCTGTGCTGTCCACTTTTACTGACTCCTTCAATCCACACCCCCAGGCACTATACTGCCCCTGTGTGTGCCCCTTTTCTTCCTTAGGGGGCTTTCCTCTGCTGTCCCCGTCCCTGCTTTTGATTCACAATCAAGATTCACTTTTCCTATTCCTCTCTCCATCTGCCTTTTCCCAGCCTGCCGCCTGTACACAGCACCCTGGACCTCTAGCAAGTGCACTCCTGGCCTGTGGTCCTGCTGGGTGCAACTTCTCAGGCCATGTTCGCCTCTTCCCATGCTGCCCACCCTGGCCATGTGGGCAGGGCTGGCCATGTGACCCACCACTCAGAGTCCCCCAGTGTCAGAGCAGGTTTCTACTTCCTGTGGTAGGGTGAGGAGAAGCAGTGGCTGTGGAAGGTAGGAGACTTCTCATGGAGCAAGCAGGTACAGGCTGAAGGACAGGAGACCATCTGTGTGGCAGAGCTTATCAGGCTGCAGGGCCAGACCCTTGGTGCAGGGACAGCTGATGCTAATGCTGACTGAAGCAACCTCAAATCAGCTGAGGCCCTGGGGGTACAACCCAACATGGATGACAACTTCAGTTCCCTGTGGATTGAGGACAGCTGAGGGGAATGAGGTGCCAAACCAGGCAAGAGGTCAACTGATCCAGCTCCTCTGGGCAGACCACAGACAGACACTACATCTCTCTGAGGGGATAGGTGGGAAGCTATGGTCTGAGGCCCCTCCCAAAGCCCTCCCACATGGTGAAAGGCAGAACAAACCATTTCTAGGTTCTGTCTGGCAGCATTACTGGGCCCTGCCCCCACCCCAGGCCAAGGCCGATTCAGAAGAAAATGTTGTAGTCACTCGTTTCATTCATGTATTCATTCATTCAATACCTACTAAACAATGACAATTCTCATCACTAAGGGCACAGAAACTGAAAGGACAAAAATCTATCTCTTTAAGGAACTTGCAGCATTGTGGTTAAGACACCGAAGTCAAAGGACATCACAATCCAGTGGCTGTGTCCACCACTGCCTGGGGTCTGCAAAGACCACAAGGTCTTCACCAATGAGGTGACATTTGAGTGACTTTTCTATAAATGAGCAGTGTGCTTACAGGTAGGGGCATGGGCTGAGCTGGTGGGGAACAGCTCATGAGAATTAGCTTGGGCCTCAGCACTACTTCTGGCACTCATCCTCCCCCAACCACAATGCCTTCAGCCATTCTCGGAAAACTCCAGGCACCCCCTGCATGGAGTATTTCCATCTTCTCTTTGGATCATTTGAAATGTGTTTCTCTTCCAGGGCACAGGGCTTGTTCCTCAACCATCCTCATGGCATCTGCTCAAATGCCCCCCCCCCCCTTGGAGGGAACTTCCCCCATCTTTCTTTGTGCTCTTATTCTGGTTGACCTTTTCTTGAAACTCTGATGCCCTTCTTTGTGCAGTACATGAGCACAGAGGATGTGGTCATGGCCTCTGCCCCCATAGGCTGTACCAGCAGAGCTCCTGTCCCTCAGAGACAGAGGGAAGTGGACAAGCAAGACCTTGGGTGAAGCCAAGTCTGCAGCTAGAGTACAGCAATGCAGAGAAGAAGCCTCTGGGAGAGGACTGAAAAGGAAGAAGCAGAAAAGGAAAAGGAATGTGAAGATGGAAAGCGGTGGGAGGGAAGATGGTCGGGAAGGACACCTTAAACCTCCCAGCAGAGAGGGGGAAGGACAGGAGGTTCCAAGGAGAGCTAAGGAGGCCAAAGCAGGTGGTCCTGCAGGATGAGCTACCCTGGATACAACGGCAGAGGGTGTGAGAAGCCTCTGGGAGAGTCGTAGGTGGGGCTGAGAGGCTTGGGTGGCTACCTGCATCCCAGCCTAGAGAGCCAGCAGGCGTTCTGGGATGAAGCTGACTTGACTTTTTTTCTTGGACCCTAAGTCAATAGAAATAAACATGAGACCAGAATGACTTAGGTCTTTCTGGTAGGGCCTTATCAGGGGCTCTTGCTCAAACAAAAGGTATACAGACCTACCTAAGAAGCAACTCGACTGGCTCTCCAAACTAAAGGTGAGGGAACTTTTAAAAGGGAGACAGAGAGAAAGCCACCTACAGTTACTACCCTGAACAAACCTGATCTTATGCAATAATGCAGAAAGAGAGTTTTGCACTAGCACTGAAATCACAACATGCAGATGTGCATTTTACTGGTAGCTGCACATCCTGTGATCATGCTTCTTCATACATCGCATGTCTCATGAACATGTTAAAACTACACCTTTGGGCATGATTTCCTGCATTAAAGGAGGGAACAAGTCCACCATTGGTCAGCAGACTATTTCTGTGCTAAAGTGTAGTGGGGTGGAAGCATTAAAATTGTTATTACTCTTCAACTTCTCAAGTAAATTACTCAAATACATTTTTTAATAAAGTGTTACTTTGTTACTCCTCCAAATAAAAACCCTGCTGATTAAAGACTTCTTTGAGGTGAGATTGGCAAAGGCCCAGCTCCACGTCCTTTCTCTTCCTCATGACAGACAGGGTTCTTCTCACTGCCCTCTAGAGGAGCTGGCCATGCCCACCACTCCAAGGACAGACCAAGGCACCATGAAGATGTGGAGAGATTTTAACCATCACCATCTGCACAGATGCTATAAGAGAGATGCAGCAGGCAGGACATGGGGAAGGGATTAAAGAAAAAGCAACAGTCGGTATCCAGCACATGTTTGGAGGAACAGCACAAGCTCATTGTGCATCAGCAGCACAGTCACAGCTCAGAGAAACCTGTGCCAGGACACTGCCCAGAATTTTATCTGCCCCAGATAAAATTCGAACAAGGTCAGGCATGTTCATGGCAGTGTGACTATAGAAACCAGAATGAACTGGGGTTGCATACACAGACTGGTGGGGGAGGGATGGGACTTCCAAGCAAGAATTCTACAAAGAGAAAAACTGTATTTCAAAACTGAAAAAGAAATTATGACATTCCCTGATAAACAAAGCCTGTGAGAGTTCATCTCTAGCAAAACTGCCCGACAAGAAATACTGAAAGGAGCCCTTCTGGCTGAAATTAAAGGATATTAGATAATTAAACAAATTTACATGATGAAATAAAGAGCACCAGTAAAGGTATAGAGGTAAGTATAGTATTTTGTAAAATAGAATATAGTTTTTAATATGTATCTTCTCTTTTTCCTACTATCTGATTTGAAGGACAATTAAAAAAATAATTATATATCTGCGTTGATGATCACAAAATGTTGAAAGGTGTAATATTGTTACATAATAAAATAAGGAAGGGGAAACAAAACTATATGCAGGGTTCTCAACCTTCCTAATGCCACTACAAAAATTATTTTTGTTGCTACTTCATAATTGTAATTTTTGATACTGTTATAAATCGTAATGCAAATATCTGATATTAGGTGACCCCTGTGAAAGGGGTCGCGACCCACAGGTTGAGAGTCGCTGCTATATAGGAACAAAGTTTTGCATAATATTGAAATTCAGTTGGTATTAATCTGAACTAGATTGTTATAATTAATGCATTCATCATAAATCTCAGGGCAATCAATAAGAAAATAATCCCCAAAACATCATTTTATAAAAGGGAATTTAAACAATACAATGGAAAATTTCTATTTAACAATAACAAAAAAAGAAGACAACAATGGAAGAGCTGAAAAACAAAAAAGATAGGAAACAAATAGCAAAATGGTCACATAGATCCTACCTTAGCATAATTACATTAAATATAAATGAATTAAACTCTTCCATTAGGTGGTAGGGATTGACAAAATAGACATTTTAAATCTAATTTTTTTGTGTACAAGGGATACACTTTCAATCTAAAGCCATGAGGAAAGTAAAAAGAAAAATGAGGGAAAGTAGATTATGCAAAAAGTGAGAGAGAGAGAGAGAGAGGATGTACACTGGAGTGACTAAATCAATATCAGAAAAAGGATTAATATCATACAGGCCAGGCATAGTGGCTCATGCCTATACACCAGCAGTTTGTGAGGCTGAGGCACAAGAATTGCTCGAGGCTAGGAGTTTGAGACCAAAGTGTGGAACATAGCAAGACTCCATAGACTCCATCTCTACCAAAAAAAAAAAAAAAAAAAAAAAAAAGAAAAGAAAAAAAGAGGAAAATTACCTGGGCAGGGTGATACATGCCTATAGTCCCAGATACTTGGGAGGATCACTTGAACCCAGGAGTTCCAGGATGCATTGAGGTGTGATCATGCCACTGCACTCCAGCATAAATGACAAAAGGAATCCCTATCTCTAAAAAAAGGTTGGTGTTATACAAAGTACATTCATCGAGAATAGTGGAATGAAATGAAAAAAAATCAATAATAAAAGGAAATAAGGGACTTCACAAACATGTAGAGAATAAACATGATAAACAACAAAAGGTTAAGGAGTTAAGTCACAAGAAAAATTAAAAAATGTTTTGTGATAAATGAAAGAAAACATAAGCTATCAAAACATGTGGGCGGAGCATGATGGTGGACAGGATGGACGTGTAGCCCAACTCTCCCGAGCCATCAGGAGAGAAGAAGGGGTGTTTGGACTTTCCGGGACTGTGGATTATTGGTGTGAGATGCTCAGCTGGAGACGTGCAGTGAGGTGACGAATTGCTATATCTGGGAGGTAATTGGGAACCACAGACTCTGCCGTGGAGATTCTTCCCTGCCTGGCCGAATGGCCAGGAGGCCCCTCCCTTTCGGAGGGCAGCAGCTTACGAACACTGATAAAATCAAATTAACAGATATTTAATCCTGATCTGAGAGGGCATCCAAAAGGAGAGCCACTCAAAACCATGGGAAACTGGGCAATCTGCTGGACAGTGGAAGGGAGCATGCCAGGGAAACAGACATTTTGAACTGCAGGCGGGTGCCCTTTCCCAGACCAGCAGGGATTGAGTGGAACCACAACATTCCTGCTGGGGAAGGCTAGAGGGGGTTGGTGGTTCAGGCTGTGCTGCTAACTGGCTGGTCCCAATCAGAAAGGGGAACTTTGAATCATAAAATTCAGAAATAGGTCCCCGAGTTCTACCGCTGAGCAAGCCGGTCCCTGCCACCCCAGCCGTGCCAGCCTGTGACCCAGCTCCCAGCAGGGAACAAAGAAAGTCATGACCCAGCTCCG